>VWZX01002810.1:289989-389452 GCA_013399015.1 Galbula dea
CTCATGGTCATCCTTCCATCCACCAGGACCCCCAGATTCCTTTCCCCTTCACTGCTCTCCAACAGCTCAGTCCCCAACCTATATTGATCCATGGGGTTGGTCTTTCCCAGGTGCAAGACTTGACACTTGGCCTTATTCAATCTCATTCAGTTTCTCCCTGCCCAACTCTCCAGTCTGTCAAAGTCACACTGAATGGCAGCACAACCCTGCAGTGTGTCAGCCACTCCACTCAGTTTAGTGTCATCAGCAAACTTGCTGGGAGCACGCTCTGTTCCCGCAGCCAGGTCATTAATGAATAGATTGAAAAGTACTGGTCCCAGTACTGACCCCTGAGGGACTCCACTAGACACAGGCCTCCAACTAGACTCCATCCCATTGACCACAACTCTTTGACTTCTGTCCTTCAACCAGTTCACAATCCACCTCACTACCCAGTCAGCCAAACCACACTTCCTCAGTTTAGTTGCAAGGATGCTATGGGAGACAGTGTCAAATGCTTTACTGAAATGAAGATAAACCACATCCACTGCTCTACCCTCATTTATCCACCTGCTTGTGTCCTCATAAAAGACTATCAGGTTGGTCAAACATGACTTCCCCTTGGTAAACCCATGCTGACTGCTCCCAATGACCCCCTTAGCCTTGATTGCCTAGAGACAGTTGAACAATCTGATTGTAGTAATTGCCATGTGATAAAACCTCCCTCACCTTTGGAAATTACATTGGTGTCCTGAGTTTAGTCACCTAATATTATGAACTCAAATAAAACCATTTATGTATAGCTCTCCTCTTCAGATTGTTGCTATTAATGCTGTCGTGCTTGGGATGCTTTTGAGGTAACTGCACGTGTAGTGGAAGGTGTCCCTGCCAGGCAGGGGCGTTGGAACTAGATGATCTTTAAGGTCCCTTCCAACTCTTGACAATTCTATGATTCTATGTCCAGAAATCCAGAGTGAAATTTCTGTCCCTTTGTTTTAAAAACTCACCATGCTGTTTCTTGATTCCTTGATTTTTTGCTTCCATCAGATCTTCAGTTTTAATATTATTTTATACCTATAAAAGGTTAACACCATTTGTTGAGCAAGTGATCAAAGTGGTTTTTTGTCCCCTTCTGCCTTTCAAAATAATAGTAATAGAGAACAGAGAAATATTTATGGAATCATAGAATCATTTAGGTTGGACAAGACCTTGTAAGATCATAGAGTCCAACTGTTAACCCAGCACTGCCAAGTCTACCACTAAACAATGTCTCTCAGCACCACATCTACTCATCTTTTAACCAGGGATGGTGACTCCACCACTGCCCTGGGGAAGCCTGTGCCACTATTTGAGAACCCATTCAATGAAGAAAGTTTTCCTAATGTTCAACCTAAACCTCCCCTGGCACAGCTTGTGGCCCTTTCCTCCCATCCTATCACTTGTTACTTGGGAGAGGAGACCAACCCTGACCTTGCTACAACTTTCAGGTTGTAGAGAGCAAGGTGGTCACCCTTGAGCCTCATCTCCAAGCTAAACAACACCAGTTCCCTCAGGCAGTCCTCATAAGGCTTGTGCTCTAGACCTCTCACCAGCTTCATTGCCCTCCTTTGAACATGCTCCAGGACTTTGCAAAAGTTAATACTAGCTTAAAAAAAAAAACAACAAAACCAACCAAAAAACAAAATCAACCAAACCATGATGCTGTCTGTGAACACAGATGGACTTAGATCTTTAGGTGAGCAAAGTAACACTTGAACAGATCTGTAATGGGGGGAAAAAAAATCCCACCTGTTAAAAATAGGAGGAGAAATCTGTTGCTGTACTCAGATGTACTAGGTACATTTATTTTTTATATACATTTATGTCATCAATGATGCTGCTGGGGTGAAGAAAGCCTGGATACCTGTGGAGCATATACATAAATGTGCTGAGCGTGTTACAGCAAAAAAGAAATGCCAGACAGTCTGTAGTTGGTGGTGACAGCAGTCTGTGGAGCAGTCAAAGAAACTGAAGAAATGATTAGCTTATTCACAGGAGTATGATACTTGAACCTTTACCTTGTAGGGCAAGCCAATAAATTGTCCTTTAAATGTGGTAAACACTAGAGCATAAAGGTAATTTACTTGATATTAGTGAAAGTTTTGTAATTTGTTTTATTCTCTACTTTAAAAATTCATTTTTGTAAATGAATATGTGATGCTCACCTGGGAAAAAAATCTCTGTAGTTCAAATAAATTACTTCTAGCTTTCCCTCTTTTGAAGCATAACACTTCATCAAATTCACTGTAAAGATAGATTCACTCATACCTGCTTGGAATAAGCAGCAACTGGCTGTTCTAAAGGCTTATTTCCGAAATGATACAAAGCCTACAAATCATATAAAGGCCATAGGTACCTGAACAAATAAAATATGAGGGAGTAGTGTGTGTGTTGTGTGAAAGATATAAAAACTCTTTGCAGGATTTTGTTTCAGAAGAGCAGTCTGTGGTTCTCAGTGTATTGCTGTTCATCAGTTTCAAAAATAAAGGAATTCAGCTTTGAAAAGCATTGCTTCAGGAAAAAAACCCACAGAGAAACAAGTCCTTGCACTTCATGTAAAGTGAAGTACTGGAATTTTGAAAGTATCTGGATTTTTAAAGGGTTCAAGAAGTTTTGTTTTGTTCCATTAATTCCTGTACTGCAAAGTGACCCTTGTTAGAAAAATCTCTTAGAACTTTTAGGTACTGGTATTCTTGTATACTTTGACCCAAAAGCTAATTCAGGTTGCATTAAACACAAAATAGCTTTGTGCTCCAACTTCTTTACTGCTCCAAATGTTTTTCTCTCTAAAGGTCAATCCTATGAAATACGGATGCTAGATAATCGGAAAGCTGGAGACATCCCAGAGATCAATGGAAAGCTGGTGAAGGTGAGCTGAAGTTCTCTAGATGGTGTTCCTTACAAACCTCTGCTGCTTCTTGCATATGGAAAGAGTAGCTTTTAACTTTTTATTGTACTCTTGATTCCAGAGGGAGGTGGATGCACTGATCTAACCGGGAAAGGAAGTAGGCACAGTGGAACCTGATGCCTAGTTTTGTTGTTTTGTTTCAGGTTTACTACAAATAGAGGGAAGCATACATGTCTGCATTTCCCAATTTCTAAATGAGTTGGTTTCATGTAATTTTAGATAACTAAAGGCAAGCTAATCCCTTTATAGACCCTTTATGAGTCTGATCTGTTTTAAGATAAGTTTCCACTAAATATGTCCATGTCTTTCTGTTAAGTAAAACAAAGCTGTGGTAACTATCTTCTCAATGTGTCTAGAATTAGGTGAGAGAAATCCAATCTAGAGACTGTACATTTTATGGATTATTTTTTCTCTGCCATCACTAGGTATATTTTCAGAATGAGTGTAGACCAGTGATAATAAGAGAAGTATTGAAGAATCTGAATGCATAGCATCCTTGTGTGTGACTGAAGACTGAATTATTTTATGTAAAACTTAAGATACCTAGTTGTCTGCAGGCTGATATCCAGCATCTTCCAAGCCATTTCATTGTCCATTTTAAGTGATTGGAAGATGTGGAAGGAGGCTAGAAGATCATTTAGAAAGAAGTAGAGGTATTCTGTTTCTTAATAGGTGATGTGGAGGACATATTGAGTGAACTTACTGTTTTTTGCAGCAGTGGGCTGCTGGTACATAGGAGATATATCTGTAGGAAAACAGATACCTAATTTTGCTGCTTCTTGAGCAGTTTGTTCCCCAATTGAGCTCCTTTTCCTAATTATAGATTTGTCTCCTTGTGCTTTAATGTTAGCAGAAGGTCCTGTTGGTGTCAAGTATTACATGAAGTGTAATAATGGGGCAGACTGACAAATGTCCAATTCATGTTACAGACTATTAAAGGAACAGATGAAGGGGAAGGGCTTGGATTTTTTGGTTTAAGCATCTAGTGATTTTATCAAATTCTCTGAGAAAACTTATTTTTAAATATCAGGTATTGGGGAAAGAAGGGGAAAAGCTTCTATTAAAGTCCCTTTGGCAGTGGTACTGATAAACACACCAGAAGAGTGTGCCTGTGGCAGGCTGAGTCTTTACCTGTTGATTTTGGGCTACGTAATTTGTGAACTTTGGCTGGCTTGGTTAGAATTTGCAATCACATATAATTTTCTATTACATTTTTACCACATTTTCAAATATCTCCTGCTGCTCAGTTCTGTTTGTGTGTTCTGGAGTATTTTAGCATACTGATGGTTGCCAGATTTTTTTTCTGTAAATACATTTTTATCGGCAGTGTGGCTATTTTGGAATCTTTTAGTGTTGTATCTTCAGGCTGTTTCTAAACATAGAGTAACTTTATTGCTCATTAGATGCTTGTTTTCTTCTTTGTTAGAGTATTATAAGAGTTGTGTTCCATGACAGAAGGTTGCAATATACAGAGCACCAGCAGCTAGAAGGTTGGAAGTGGAACCGCCCTGGGGACAGACTTCTTGACTTAGGTATAATTATTGCTACTGTATGAAATTCAGCTTCCAAATTGAAATTGATCATGGTCACATTTATGCTAGGACTGGTGAAAAAACACAGGCCAGTTTTCTGTGTGCTGCTTTGTCCTAGTGTGTACTTTGAATATAAATGTTCTTATCATTTTCACATTCCTTCAAAACCTTCTCATGCTACAGATACAAAAAAGCAACTTTGCAACCTTACATGTTTGATAATCTTTAATTACTGTTACAGTAATTAGGAGAATACAGATTGAAGTAACTTTCTCTAGTAGACTGTGAAAATGGGTTTTGTATTTTGTGTAACTTATTTTTGGGGCATAAGCTGCTTGGGGGCTGTGCTTGGGAAGAGGGAGGGGAGGGGACAAGGGGTGTCAAAAACCACTCCCAAACTCTGACCACTTCATATGTTGAGTCTACTAAGATTCTTCAGATCAGTCCTAAGAAATTGTTTTTGGGCTTATGGTCAAGCCACCCAAGCCTATATTTTTCCACTCTACCTGTGTTTGCTTAGGGTAACCTTATATTAATATTTATTTGTAATGTTTTCTTGGAAAAATGATTATTTTAAAATATATGCTACTTATTTTCATAGATATTCCAATGTCTGTTGGAGTCATTGATATCAAGACAAATCCAAGCCAGCTCAATGCAGTTGAATTTTTGTGGGATCCAACAAAATGTACATCTGCTTTTATTCAGGTTTGAAACTTTACTTGACTGGATGTCTATGTTTGGTACATTTCAGGTCACAAACAGTAGTGACTGTAAAGCATCTCAGTTTCTTACTTGTGGGAGAGCTATTAAATACCAGCTGTGTAAAAAAAAAAACACAGGTTCATAATTCTGTACAGCTTCATAGTTAGATTTTTCAACTTCATTTGGGTTTCTAAAAGCATCTTTTTTTAAACAATTTAAATAAAAGGCTCTTTGAAGAAAGCTGACATGGTTAAAATATTTGGTTATATGGAGTGTTAATTTATATCCCTCTAAGTAAGTGTCACTGTTGCCTTTGTTTTTATTTAGTTGAGAAGCCCACTCTTTTTGTGGTGAGCTTCAGCAGAGGCTTGGCTTCAGGATACAAAATGAAAAATGTGCTACAGTTTTAAATCAAGCACTCAACTGTGTCAATAGACTTCCTTGTAATAGGATCTTTATTGTTTATGCATTTGATATTCAGGGGGCTATTGAACATGTGTTCTTTGGAAATTATTTAGATAGAGTGTTCAATTTTACATTTGAATTTTTAGTTTATTTTTACTTCAGATCTTTTTTTATTATAAAATCAAAAGATGTAGTTATAAAGTTTGAGGTAGCAGTGTTTCTTACCACAGCAGCCAAAATAGCTTAAATTCCATATTGTCAGTAATTTAACTTTGATTTAGGTCATTCAAAGACATTTTTAATAGTCTTTGTAATTACATAATTACTAAAATGTAGTCTCCTTGAAGAAATGTGAGATAAACTATTAAATATGTTTGTTTATGCACTTCCTTAAAGAAGTGGTAACAGACTGACTGCAAATGGAACTGATTCTTACTACAGAAATACAGTTCACTTATTCTAAAGGCTGGAGAACACAGTATAGTTAGTGGCACTGGTTACACACTTAACAGTTTCAGTTTCCAGCTTATGGTTCTCTGTTGCTGATGGATATGGGAAGTTAGAAGATAATATTGTAGTCACTGAGAGTGCAAGGTATCCATGGTGCTAGGCTCACTTAAAATTCCATCAGGAAGAGGAGGAAAAAAGAGAAAATACAAGAATTTGGGAGTACTGTTCAGTGAGGTTCATCACAACTCTGTTAACAGAGTTTCTCCTTAGATGTCTTTCAGGGATATGTCTGCCTTGTAAACTCAGTCTTCATTCTGATGTTGCACTCAAGGCAATTAGACACAGATTAAAACAAGTCTGCTGACTTTTCTAGGAAGCTGGGCAGATTTGAAACTGCCTTGATTTCACATGAGATTAAACTCTCTTAGTCACCAGTCAGTCACCTTCTGTAGTTTTGGTAATATTTATTACAGGTAACTGTGGAGTTTATTCTAGCCATAAGGTATTGGACAATAATATCTTGAAAAAGTTTTTGCTGTACTCATGAAAGACAGTTGTCATCCACATACATTTTTCTTTAGGTCTAGCAAGTTCTCATTTAATAAACATCTATAAAGATTTTTGCTTTTTAGAGAGATTTTGGTGACACACTTGTTTGTTTTCCCTCCTCCCTGTCAGCTCGGGCATAATGTTTTCAGCTTCATTTGGACACGGGCATGAAAAGGAGCAGAAGGTTAGCTATGCAGCTTGGTCCTCAGTTGTTACTTTTCCTTAGAAAAGGTGAATGAGGTTGATACAATTCATGTCTGGAATACTTCTGAGGCTCCTTTTCACTTGGTGGTTGTTTTTTATCAGGTACATTGTATCAGCACTGAATTTACCCCTCGGAAACACGGAGGAGAGAAAGGAGTTCCTTTTAGGATTCAGGTTGACACTTTTAAACAGACTGAAAATGGAGAATATACAGATCATCTGCATTCAGCCAGTTGTCAAATCAAAGTTTTTAAGGTAACAGTGGAAAACAGTTCCTTAAGTCTCTTGGAAGCTCCCATAAGGATGGGGAGATCTTTATATTACTGCCTGAGTTCTGAGAGCAGATTTCAATTATAAAACCATTTTCCACTTGCATTCTTGTTCATGTAACTGTTTGTTTTTAGCCAAAAGGAGCAGACAGGAAACAGAAAACAGACAGAGAAAAGATGGAAAAGCGAACTGCACATGAAAAAGAAAAGTATCAGCCTTCATATGACACCACAGTTCTTACAGAGGTAACAAAATACAATTCCATTTACTGGCTGAGGAGAAAATAACATAGATACAGCATATTACTTAGCTGCAGGCTTGGAAGGGCTGGGGAAGAATTAGTTCTACACAAAGATAAACTTTTTATTTGATAAACTTGTGAACAGCAACAGTAAATTTTAAGGTTTTTGTTTAGTAAGCTCTCATTTAGAGACTTGATAGATGCTTGTATTAAAACACACTAAGATTGAACAGTATTTGACTGACTGTACTGAACCCTAGAGCAAATCTTTGGATACAGATCTAAAAAACTTGCAGACAAGAAGTAAAGAAAAGAAAAAAAAAAGAAAAGAGGGGAATCTAGAATTTCATTATCTCCCAAATTTGAGCTTGGAAGTCTGTTTTTTGGAGATTACTGAATTTAAGGCCAGAGCCTCAGTAGGTGTTTGCATTTTCTTTTTGTTTAAACATCAGTGAGTTCTATGCAGTTTTCTACAGAGTTCAGAAGTTTGTAAAAGGCTTTTAGATCTTTCCTCACTGTATAATGAAAAGAAATTGATCCCAATCTTTGGTGTTTGTCCAGATGAGGCTTGAGCCTATAATTGAAGATGCAGTTGAACATGAGCAGAAAAAGTCCAGCAAGCGGACTTTGCCAGCAGACTACGGTGATTCTCTGGCAAAGCGAGGCAGTGTAAGGGACTTCTGCTTACCTTTTCATTGTGCAAGATACCTTGTGCAGTGTTAGATATAGGAGAAACTTCCATTATGTAAAGTAAAACTATTTTGATTGCTGTGTCCTAATTTTACTCACTTTCATGTACTCCAATTACTCCATGTTTGTTTTCAGCAAAGGAATCCTTCCTAAATCTAACACTTGAACTGTTGCAGAGGGGCTATGTCACTTTTACAAGTCAAGAGCTTTGCATTTATGCAACTTGAAATGAAGGAGCATTTTGCTTTCCTATGTGTGTGTAACTAGTGGAAGTAAGAGCAGTGACACTGAGTGTTTTGTTCTGTATTTGTATTTACATTCAATATCAGTTTCCATCTACCTCAGTGTTTTTAAAACACCATGTAGTGTTGCAGATGGTTGATTGTTACTGATTTTTCCTTTAGCTGTCCACGTGATGTGCTCCAGGCAGGCTTAATGCAGCTCAGAAGAGTCAGCTCCTCTTCATGTTACGTGTACACTAACCTTGTATGTGTCCCTAAAATGAATCTAACGTGTATCCTGTCCATGCTTCCTGGTGAGGGTTAGAGTCTAGAAATTTAGGTTTCTTAAATGCTGTTTCTTTAAGTGAATATCATCAAGACCTTACATTCTTCAGATGAGAAACAATCCTGCATCTTCCATTTAGCAAGTTGAAATGTTAATTAGTCATGTGACTGTAGAAGACAGTTCTTTGAACAGGCATATAGTGCTGACAGCTCTTTCACAGCAGTGCTTAGGCAATGACTGTCTGGCTTTTGTCCCTCAGACATTATTTACTTTCTGTTTATCATCTGTGAAAGTGTTGAATAAGGTTTAGGTTACAAAATACTTCAGTGTCTGCCTGTTGTTGATGAACATGTAATTGGGTGGGAGGCAACAAGCAATATTAGGTCAGATGAGTTCTTTGGAGGATTTCTTTTTTTTGCCTGAAACTATTGTAAGCACTGAGCTGTCTGAGTTTACCTCCTGCTGTTCTTGGTGGTGATTGGTTGGTTTCTTTCATTTAAAATGCACCTTTAGTGTTCTTTGGCAATGCAGACATTCTTTCACTTGTTCCAGATGGTCCTGGTGGGAGGTACAGACAGGAGAAAACAGGATTTTATCACTTACACTTACAAAATACATCTGAAGCATCTTTTGAAGCTGGTCCTTGGAGGAATTTCTACCTTTTTTCTTATTCCCATGCTTGTCTTTTTCTGTTGTTATAAGTACTTCACTGAATAATTGATGTTTATAGGAAGAATAATAGAAAAAGGGGGTTGTTTTTGTTTTTAAAGATACGACTAATCCTTTGTCCAGGGTAGGACAAACTCCAGCCAAACAATACCTGAAAGTTGTCTAACCTCTTCTTGATGTTACCTTAATTGTAGTGAAGAAAAATTGAGGTAGGATAGGTAGTACTGGACTTCTAATGCCAAAGGAGAAATAGGAGGGAGAGAGAGAGTCCATGTGGTTTTGTTCCTTCACTCCTTGCTTGGGATTAAGGATAACCCACAGACTATTTTTGCAGTTACAGCTATGTACAGCTCTCCAGTTCTCTGAATTGTTCTGTGGACTATTCCTGATTTGCTTTTGCCCTCAATAAAATACTACCTTGAGGTCAATTGTTCAGTTTGTTGAGACCATTTTGAATTTTATCCCTGTGGGATGAAATGGTTTCAGCCTTGCTAATTTGGTACCATCTGCAGCTTTAACACATAGCCTGTTCCATCATAACAGTGATTTTTATCATTAGAAATATTTTTTTTTAACCAAGCCCATAAAAAATACCATGAAATGCTGGTTTTGCTGTTTCCATAGTGGGACCTTGGTAATCAATATACTCCTAAGTGCTGTTTTTACCTGTGTAAATTGAGTGTACTGCTACTTTGCTTGATCTGGGAAAGGAATGTCTGATCTGCAGCTTGAAGGCTAACCTATCAGCCATTTGCTCTTGTCACCAGACAGGCTTGTATTTGTGGGCCTTGTATATATGGAGGGGATGGATGATGATGCATGTTTCTACTTAGAGCAATTAGAGATTGGGTTGTTCTCAAGCTTACCTCCTGTGTGCAGTTGAAATGTACTGTGTGTGCAGTAAAGCTCTCACAGTGGAGCTTAGGCACAAAACCTAAAGAGCTTATTACCCATCTTTTCCTTCTCATTTCTTTTCATCAGAGTGCCAGCTAGATACACTTTACCACTATTCTTTGTATTTATCTGGTGGTTCAAAATGTGATGCATTCACTGCTGTTTCTGCAGTGTTTATCTCAGTGTTTTCCAGACAGACAGATGCAGAATTAATTACTCATTAAGACTCTTTTCTTGGGCTCTGGAATGTTGATTTTTTTTTTTTTTTCTGTGGAGATAAAAAGCTACAAACTTAACACTGCCTTCTGGACCTCAGATTGGATGTTTCTGTACAGTTGACCTTCATCCTGGGGCCATTTTCAATTGAAACATTACATTTTGGATGTGTAGGATTGGTGCAGCAGTTAGATATTTTTTGTAAGTGACCTTGATTTAGAATATAAAACCACCTAGAGGCTATGAGAGGCAGAAAATGGAGCTGGAGCAAAACTAATTTAGTAACATAAGTATATAGTATTTCTCCAACTTGTTTCTCCTTACATGTCTCTGTACTTCATATAGGAGTATCAGTAGCATGCAGGTTATGTAATGAGGGTGACCTCACATTTTGTTTTCATGTTGATTGGGTGTTTGAATATAGTATGGAGTTCTTTGCCAAAGTTCAGGTTTACTCTCTTTAAAGCATGAATTTGGGCAGATTTGGGTAGATAGGAAGTAGGAAGGGAAATGACATTAAACAGTGGCTTAGGATAACTTGAGGTTTTGTAATTCTTCAGGTATCAGGAACATTCTGAGTTTAAATGTGAAATATCCTGGGTCTGAAAAGTCTTACTTGGAAGGATTTCCCTTTTAACTCAGTAAAACCATTGGTCAGCACTTTGTAACTTCATTCATGTCCTGTACAGTAGAATGCTAAAGATCTGAAACAAAAATAATCTTCTCCTTTTCAAGAATTAATCAGTTTGGCAGTTAAGGCATAATTTCCAGAGCACAGTTGTATCAGTGTACTGGTAATCACAGAATGTTAGGAGCTGGAAGGGCCCTCAAAAGATTACCTAGTCCAACCCCCCTGCCAGAGCAGGATTCCCTACACCAGGTTATACAGAAACACATCCAGATGGGGTTTGAATACCTCCATAGGAGACTCCACAACCTCTCTGGTGTGGAGGGCAGTCAGTCCCCAGACCTCCAAACCAGCTTCTCTGCAAATCCCCCAGTATCTGTTCCTTGTGCCTTACAGGTGATGAGATAATGCCAATCATTTTTCTGCTCTGTGATGGCTTTTTAGAGTTGGACACTTCCTTACCACAGAGGGACATTTTTCTTTCAGGTTTCCATCCAGTGACCAAGAGCTTGTGTATTGGTATCATTACCTTGCTGAATGCACTTGGGTTGACTCAGTTTTGGGCTTAAGCATTCTGAGTCTGTAAAGTCCAGTGCTATGTCCCTGGCATGTGCAGATGCTATTTTGGGGAGGTTGTGCCACTTCCTGTGATCCATTCCCCTCCTCAGGAGCATCATGCAGGATGTTAGAAGCCACATCCCTGCTTAGGCTTTTGAGTGTTACTGGATTTGATGCCCAGGCATGTGTCTCATCCTGTTTCTGAGCCTGATGGGTTTGTGAAGTGCAGGACAGTGTGTGGTTTAACCAACTGATCCAGTCTCAGGGGATGTTGATAATGTTTTTGCTGGAAGAGGAGATGAGATAGAAAGTGTGTTTGTAAGCTGCTTGCTTTGGGTTGGGATTTTCTTTTTCAAATGTTCTCTTTCCTGTATTTAAACTCAGAGTTTTGTTGTGAGCAGCTTCAGTTGGGTCAGAAGGTCAGAAACCTTAACTGCAGTACATGTCTCAGGAATGGCTCAGAAGCTTTTCTCTGACACCAATGCATTGAATTTAAATAGATGCTGAACAGAATCTTGTAATGAAATAGTGCCTGAGGATGTACAGCTTGCATCTGCGTGTACAGATAAACATCTGGCATTCAAATTTAGGGAGACAGTGTCAAGAAATTAAAGGAAATTAATTCCACTTTCAGAGTACTCCAGCACAACAAAGTTAATGTTATGCTGAGCTTTTATTTTAAAATTACAGCTTTGGACCACATAATTAGGGAATGAAGGCTTCCTAACTACCTGTTGTAATAGAACATCTTTGAGGTTCATGTTACAATGAGCTTGAGAAGAGAAGAAACAGATGGGAGTGTAGAGAATAGGAGGAAGAGTAGGTAACACTGGAAGGTCACAGGAGAGAGCATATTTTGTGTGGATGGCACTGTGTGTACTCTGAAGGGTGGCTTTGACTATGTTATCAAAGACACTGTGTACACAGTGGCTAGCAAAAACAATCATTTGAATCAAGCCTTGGACAGATGAATAATTTTCCCAATTTTTCAGCTATTGTCATGCAAGAGTTCATTATTTTGTTTTTAATCATGCATGCCATGCTGGGGAACTTTCAGTCTTGCTCTGACAAGTGAAGACTGGAGTCCAGCACAGAAATGTTGTTTTTTACAGTAGATTGTAGCTGGTATGGCATTTATTTACTGTTTCCCCCAGATAGTGAGAAGGTCTCTCAGCACAAAACTGTGGAATCATGTTAATATTAAGTCATACTTGTTCTTCTCCCTCCTGCTCCCCCCTCCCAAGGCTACAATATAACACTGGAAATTTGCTTGCAGGGTATTTAGCTGGTGCATGATAAGTATATCAGAAATCTTTGCTGTTTTAAGGGGCATGGTCTTGGCTTACTTTATCTCTGGCAACTTGCTTGTTTTAATCCTGTCTGTCTGTGTTTGAACATACCAAAATCTGTTTGGTTTTGATTTTTCTTTCAAATACAGTAATTGCAGTGGTATTAGAAACACTAAAAGCTAGTCTCATTTTGAAGGGCTTTATCCTGATGATTTATAAAAGTACCCAAAACTGGCTGACTAAATTGGGACAGCTGGCTCATCATAGACTTGTGATGTGTAGACATTCCAGTGTACCAAGCAGTTTAAAGAAAACAATAAATGTCAGCAGCATTTTAGTCCTGCAGTAAATTAATAAGAATTTTCAATTTCCTGACTTTCTCCTGAAAACTCCATTTGTATTTAGTTGCTGTCAGGGCAGATACCTTCAATTTAGCCACAATGTGACACCTAGTTTCCTAGTTTTACTTGCTATTGCTGCACACCTATTGTCAAGTCATGCTGCCTGCAGTTTAAACAGCCCCTTCCTCCCTTTTAGGATGAAGGAAAGTTTTTTCAGCAGATGGCTTGCTGTGGGGGTTGAGTGATCTGTGCAGGCCTTCTGTCAGTTCCACCACTTACACCTGCATTTTGTTATCAGAGGACAGTATAATTAGGAGTCTTCATGAAAGAACAAGATAAAACAACTGATTTTTACCTGGTGTATCTGCATGTAATGTGTGGGATGGAGGGAATCTTTGTTTGGAATTACAAATCAGAGTTCTCTGTGGATAAAACCCTGGCTTTAAATGAAGGAAGTGTGCATCAGTAAAAATGTATTGCCAGAGAAACTTAAGTTTTAATTCTTCACCTTCAGTGCTCACCATGGCCTGATACTCCTACAACATTTGTAAACAACAGTCCTGCTCCAACTTTTACCTCTGCTCAACACAATACCTACAGTGTCCCAGACAGGTAGGTTTCTGTTCTGTACCCTAATTAGAGGTAACATTTTAAAATGAAGTTTATTCAGAAGTGTTTTCTGAGGAAATGCAACTGTTTTCCTGGGTCCAGTGGGGAATGAGAGATTGGTTTGACCTGTGTATGTTAGAGTTTGACACTTGCACCATGTCATTCAATGATAGTGCAATTACTTTTGCTTTGGCATTTCCCTTCCTTACTGTACATTGTTGAAAACATTTCTTCTTGTCTGTTGTCATCTAGGAAATAATTGAACTATTCTACTTTAGTCCTTCTCTATGGAAATGATTTAGCTTTTTTTAGTCAGAACAGTCTTTGCAGAACAAAACTCAACAATAATCTGTACACAAAAGAAATTGTATTGGTAAAAGTGCTTTGTATTGAGATATTAATTAAGCTGCTGTAATCAAACTTAGGTGATGGAGGTGTGATTTACAGTGGTATTGTCTGGTCTATGTACTTTTGCCTGCCTTGTATTTTACTACTCTTGGTAGTGGCCATATCACCTCCCATGAGTGTTGGTAAAATTGATTCTGGAGGTGATAAAGAATACACAGAGTGGGAAGTGTGATGATCTTTCTTTTGAGTTTAACTGAAGATTCACTTTCTGCAGTGTCTGATTTGTTTTTCAACAGTGTTATTTATTGTTTGAGAAATTTCAGGCTTTTTTTCAGCAATGCTTAAGTATTTTGGTTAAAGAAATATAGTAATACTTTTCTTTTTTCTTTCTGTAGCAATTCTTCCTCTCCAAATCATCAGGGAGATGGAACTTCTCAAGGGTCTGGAGATGTGAGTGTTTGCTTTGTGTTAGTGATTTTGGCTATATTTGTGTCAGAACACTTGTTTTACACCTGCCTTGATATTAATAGGTACTGAGGAAGTGTTTGAGAAATATTTATTTTTAAATGGTTGGAGTTTTGTATTTTAATATCCAAATTATCATTTCCAATCTTGTTTCTTGCAGCAGCTTCATCCTTCAGCTACAATCCAGGAAACTCAGCAGTGGTTGCTCAAGCATAGGTTCTCTACCTATACAAGGCTTTTTTCAAATTTCTCAGGTGTGTATAGTTTCCTTTTGTATTTGGAGTCTTTCTTTGTGTTAGTGAGCAAGCTTTGTGTGGGGAGAATAATTCTCTAAACCCAAGATAGCATCAATACTTGTTGTGACTTACTAATGTGATTTATTAAGTCTTCAGTTTGCATTGGGAGGCTTTTTTGGGGTTGCCAGTTTTTGGACATATTCACCCTAACAACCAGAAGTGAAGCTAGGTTCTCTTTTCAGGGCAGTAGTTCACAAAATCATTTTAACCTTGATTAGTCCTTTGGGAAGAATGAGAGGATTTGGTGAGTCAGAGGAGCAGGCTTGGCTGCTGGGCTGGGCTGCTTCCTGATGGCAGCCACTATGCAGTAACCAACCCTTGCAGGGTTGGATATCCACCACTGACTCATCTGCTGCTGGTTAGTTTTTGATCTGTGCTGCTTGTGTTGTGATTGCTCAGCTTTATCAGTAAACTTTAGTACCAAATTGACAAAGACTCTTGGAAAACTTTTAAAGCAGTTCTTTTTCATTATTACCTTTATATGTTTATAGAAGTCAAATACCAGCTGTCTGGTAAGGTTATCTTTGAAGCATGAGGTGTAGTGTTCGTAGCTTTTATCATACTTCAGGTGTTGTGGGGTTTTATTACAGTATGTGAGGGCTAGGATGACATTGTTTTGGCTGGCTGTTACCTCTGCATTCCTAGATGGAATCTGTGGAGTATTTTCACAAATAAAGGCTTTTATTTTCCTGTTCTCCCACTCATCTATTACAGTGACTGATTTGTCAGACTGTTACTTTTTGTTGACACCCATGTTGCTTCTAAGAAGGATCTTTATGTCCACTTTGTTTTATTCTGCTTAGTATCTTTTACTGAAGCTTCCTTTTCTAAAGTAAATGTTCTGGAAAGCAGTTGTGTTCACAGATCACTTACTCCCAGGATCATTTAAAAAAAACAAAGAAAACACAATTGCTTTTGGGTGGAGTATCCTATAACCTGGCCTCAGCCCCTAGGCTGCTGATGTACTGATTTGACCACACTGATTTAGTTACACCAGCTCTTAGCAGTATCTGACAAATGAGGACATTGTAATAACTTTGCAATAAGTGCATAGAGGATGTGATGTATGAGTTGAATGCCTGGGATGATCCATTCAGTGAGAAACCATCAGATAGCTTTGCTCTGTATTTTGTACATGTTTAGAATGCACTAACCTGTGTGTCAGTTAGAACTTGGAGTCTGTTAAGCCTGGATGTGGAAGAGTCATGTGGCTCTAGAGAAATGTTGTGCCTTGCAGACTTTGTGATGTGAACACTGTCAAGTGAAACTAGCCACCTTTGGAAAATTGGTCATTTTTCCTTAGTGCCTAGCTAGTGCCTAGTCTACACCTTACCTGCTTGTTGGTGCTTGCAGGATTCCACATGTATAATGGTAGAGTTTGTTATTCTTGGTTTAAGTGAACATTCAGTTTAATTTTAAAAGTATAGATGTTTTTCAGTAATCTTCATAAAATCCTCCTGTCCTTCTCCAGGTGCTGATTTATTAAAGCTGACAAGAGAAGATCTGGTACAAATCTGTGGTCCAGCCGATGGAATTCGGTTATACAATGCACTGAAATCCAGGTAATGTGTTGAGTCTGCAGCTGACTTGGTTTTATTCTGTCAGTTCCTGGAATGCCCCATCCTTAGAACTGATGTCAGTGTCAGGATGGGCCTCTCTGCCTGTGTCTGCTGTCTCAGGAATTGGCAGCAACATGTTTAAAAGGAGTCTCCTGTATACACCTTTAGGGCAGGCCCCAGCTGAGATGTGGGCACTGGTGAGCTCAGAGGTAGGCTGGAAGACTGGTACCAGTGCAGTTGGGCACTGCTGATTTCTTGGAAACGGGTGGATTTGTTGCCAAGGCACAAATCTTGACATTTAGGGGAGCTAAGAACAACTGGAGGGTTTTTGAGGTTCCAGGTGTTGTGTGCTAACACATACAGCATCCTAGTTGATGGAGACATTCAAAACCCATCTGGATGCCATTCTGTGCAACCTGCTGTAGGTGAACCTGCTCTGACAGGGGGTTGGACTAGATGATCTCTGAAGGTCCCTTCCAACCCCTGACATTCTGTGATTCTGTCTGTGTACCTGATGGTGACTGAAAGGGCTGTTTGTGACCATTGTGCTTTATAACAATCATTATTGCTCAGTAGTCACATTCCAGGATTCCACCAAGCAACGTTGATGAACTCAGAATTGACTGAAATTCTGTTTAAATGCAGTAACATCCGAGAGGCCATTTACCATTCCATTCATATTTTTTGTTGGTTTTTGGTCAGTGAAAAAACCATTCCAAGTGTACTGTTGGCATAGCAGACCCACATTTGTGGCACATCAGTTTCTGTGTTTGCAGGGCAAGCAGTAACCTTTTGTCTGACGTGGGATTTCTGTGAACTGCAGGTCTGTTCGGCCCCGTTTAACAATCTATGTCTGTCAGGAGCCACTAAGGAGCATGCAACTGGAAAGACAAGATGCAGGCAATGGTGATACCAGCAACGGTGCAATATATGGTATGGCATGTGGGGGTCTTAGCAAGTCACTTCTCTGGGTTAAAAAGTCTACAGCAAGGTAGATGGGAAGGAAACAAGAAGAGTGAAGAGGCTGAATGTCTGTTTCTGATCTACAAAGAAACTGTAGGAATTTGTATTCAGAATGTTGCTTTTTTAACATAGAACCTTTAAACTTTCAAGGTGAAATTGATTATTTTCAATCCATTGATAAAACTAACTGTAGTTACATGCTAATTAGTTAAGGAGTTCTCAAAGTAGCTATGCTGTGTTGTTGAGACATAATTAACCAGACAAATGCAGGTGCATGTAAAAGCTATGTGCAAATAAGCCAGTCTGGTTTTCTCCCATTTTCTGTTAGGTTTTGCTGTCATTTTCTGTGCAACTGAACTAAATCTGGTAGAGTTTGGACAAGGAAAATCAGCCAAGCAGTGTATGGGGTTGTGATTTGAGCATGATTTTCCTGACACATAGCAGTGGTTTCAGCACAGATGGGAACTTCACATAGCTTACAATTAAGAGACTGGAGCTCTTTGAAATGGTTCCTTTCTTGCTCTTGGTTTTGAGTGAAGAGACCTCCCTCCCCATCTGACTGAAAGCTGTATAGGCTGCTGTTGTATAGTAGTATTTTCTGTGCAAGAGCTGAAGTGGAGGAGGATCTGTAAATAAGATACTGTCTCTGTCAAATACATATTTTCCCTCTGGTATCTTCAGTCTTTAGTTTGAGACAGAAGCATGTGTAAATACAGAGCTACCAAGGGCTTCCAGCAGTATTAAATAAAGCTATAGAACTGTCAGCACAGTGTAGAACTCAATAGCTACTTGGTCTCATTGCTCTTGTTCCCTTTGCTCTCTTGTATTCCCCCCCCAACATCCCTATTTAAAGCAAGAGTGTTCTTTTTTTGGTCTCAGCTGCTGCTTTTGACACAGTCCAAAACTACTTCCAAACTCATCTTCAGGTGACTCTAAAGATCTATTTAAGTCTGTGTGGCATGGCTGCCTTTTTGTGCAGGATACAGGGAAAAAACTGTGGAAGTTGCCTTCAGGATCAGAGCCAGCAGAAGCTTGCTTTTTGTCAGAAAGATTTGCTTAGAACTTTTTTCCCTGAAAGAAAAAGTCATGGCAGTTCGTGCTGCTCAGTGAGACCAGGGGGAGAGCCAAGTAAAGGTTTCTTGCTTTTAACAGTTCTTTTAAACCCAGAGTACAAAAAAACCCAACTTTTTTCCTATAGTTACTTGTTATCAATTAGTACCATGCTAACAGAAGTGTTTTTCTCTTGTAGTTTATCATGCAATCTACTTAGAAGAAATGGCAGCCTCCGAAGTCACACGCAAGCTTGCTTTGGCATTTAATATTCCTTTGCATCAGATCAACCAGGTTTACAGACAGGGTCCCACTGGTATCCACATTCTTGTTAGTGATCAGGTAATGGAAATTTTATCTTCTTGACAAATTTTATTTATGCATTGACTAGAATGGAGGATTTTCTTGTGCTTGCTGCTTTATTATTACTTTATTATTATTACTGGGGTTTCTGTTTGACAGTGCACCCAAGTATCTTCTGACAGAGTATTTTTTTCCTTGACATTGAAATGTGCAGAAGGATCCTTTAAATGTCAGTCTTCCTCTCCTTGAATAAGTTCAAATTATAAGAGAAAGGCAACTAGTCTGTATCATTCTGAAATGCTGCAGTAATTACTTAGTATTCATTTCAAACATGCCTCAAAAGACAGAGTGTTTAAATATTGTTGAACTCTGTTTATTCAAGTATCTGCTACACATAGTATAGGAGTTCCAAACTAACAGGGTCTGAGCTGCTTGTCAGGTGATCAACAAGCAATATTTCAACAGTAATATATTTTATTTAATCTGCTATATGCTTATCACTTACTGAATAAAACCAAAACTATGCAATTCCTTATGAAAGGCTTTGTTTAATAGCTGATGTATTTGTTTTGTATTGGTCATACTCAGGAGGCTTTAAAAACTTTTTTTTGTTTTGTAGATGGTTCAGAACTTTCAAAATGAGAGTTGTTTCTTATTCACCACAATCAAAGGTACAGTTCTTCTGACAGTCTAACCTGTAATTGTTTATTCTACCAAGGAACCTTCTTTAAAGCACAGTCTTACTATTCTAGTAAAAAAACCTTCCCCAAGCAAAGAGTACTGGCAGAGTGAGTGAAGGATGACCTGCAAAAAAAAAAAAACTAAATAAATTTGCATTCAGTAGTGGCAGAAAATATTCCAAGAGTTCTTCCTCTCTCAGGCAGACCTTTCAGCCTCTCTGTCATACCTCAGGCTTCTCTCCAAGAGTTCAGTTCAGAACCAGCACAGCACTCGGGAACAAACATCATCTAAAATTCAGTCCAGCAGTGCTTGCTGTTAGTTAATTGTTGAGAAGGGTGAAATGTCAAATTATTATTATTATTAAGATGCTGGCAGTAGTACCTCTGAAGTTCAGAAACTAAATGTTGACTTAGTCCTGAGAGTTGGCAGAACCAAGCACAAAATTCTTTCATTGCTAGTAACTAATCCTCTTCAGCAGGTGGTTGCTGCTGCAGACAGAACGTGGCCACATTGCTGGCAGGCTGCAGTGTGTTCCTCAGCCTAACAAAGACTCACTCGTGTTACACTCAGTGCTTCAGATAAGTCTAGTTTGTTGCTGGTAAAAGGTGTCAGGAAATCAGAGACATCAACTTTGACTCTGTGCAGATTTTACCTACAGAAACTGTCCTAACTTGGAAGATCAATTACAAATGGTTAACCATTGCATTTTTTTGTTCAGCATTTTTAAAAGCTATGTTTTTGCTGTAACTAAGCAAAATTTTAATCTGCCTCAATTTATCAGCAGCTTATCTTGAAACTAACTGTTCTGTGTTGTATAAAATCTGTTCACACAGTGAATGATTGTCAGAGTTTGTGTGAGACAATGTTTGTCTTGCTCGTTGAGCCTTCTGGTGGTCCTGCTAGCTTCTAAGCATAAAATCCACATGGTTTGGGGTTTTTTTTTTAACACTGTTTCCATTTGGCTTTCTAGTATAAGGCTGAGCATCACAAAAAGATTATTAAAGCTATAATCTAAGGATTTATATGGGTCGTGCAGAAATTAACTTCTTCCTGTGCTGTTGGCACTGTCAAATGAGGTTGGTTTAATGTGGAATAGAAGTTCAGAAATAACTGCAAAGTAGGGAGATTTAAAGGTAGTTAATTCTTCAAGTGCTTACTCTGAATAGGAAGTTACTGATACTTCACATTTTAAGTTTAATATTTTGAAGTAGTGATGAACTGCCTCTACAGAGTAAAACCCAAGTCCATACTGTGATGGTCTGGGGCCTTGGCTAATGTTATGGTTCTGTTTATGAAAGGATGACACTTTTATCTTTTTCAGCTGAAAATGGTGAAGGCTTCCATATAATCCTGAAGTGATGTCACACAATTGCTAGATTGATACTCCAATGCAGAATGAAGTCCTGCCTAAAGATCACCAAGATCATCCACAACCTTAGGATCTAACTTCACCGTATAAGATGTTTCATATTGAAAACACAAAATGACCTTTCGTATGAGCTGTTTGATAGGTGAACTTTCTTATTACTGCCATAGCTAAGTGTCCTCATGAGAGGTATAATGCCATGACAGCTGATGTACAGGCATGGAAGACAACGTGAGCAAAGGTGCTTGCCCTTTCCTGAAATAAGGCAAATTATGGCCAGTAGATGCAGTTTCTAGGAGGGAAGCACTGCTGCTGCTTTTCTATGATCTGTATCCAGTTGGAGATGAATGTAAACTTATTTGGGGGCATTTACCTTTCTGTGCCAGTTTGTCTGTTACTTGCTTGTACCTTATGCTGGCTTTATTTTTTGATGTTAGCCGAGCACATATTACTCTGTGTGGCGATGAGTAGTTCAGCTGATCGTGAGCAGGTGGTCGGGTCTGGGAGAGTAAAGCTGTCAAAACAGCTTCCCCTGTAAATTGTGTATAAGAGTGTTTGTAAGAAGTGTAAATGCCAGAACAGGGCTTTGAAGAAGCCCTAGACAGATGCAATATATGCATGCAGCAAACTGCATTATCAATAGTACCTTATTGGAGGGATTGATATAAATCCTATGGGGTACTGAGTAATTGTGTTTTGCTTTAACGAAGTTAATGGACAAGAATTGCCTATGCATCCTTTATGTTTAGTTTCCTAGGTTCTCTGCGGAGCACTGCTGCAGTTTAACTCTTTGCTTGTAAACTTGTGGGTTTCAAAATACTAGCAGTGAGAGGTGGGTGTTTATGCCTTAGTGGAATTGTGCTGATGAGAGAAGATGACCCACTGGCACCACAGGGCTGGCATAGCTTTCAGCAACATCCAATAAATGGCTTAAGAAACACTAAATATACACCAGTTATGTCTCCTTCCCAGCAGGTAATGCCTGGCTGTAGTTGCCGTTATGGACGAGCATCTTACCTTTCCTGTCGCCCTTGCCCTCCGATAGATCCAGACTGTACAACTGTTACAGTGCCTCTTCCATATGACCAAATACTCACTTTTCTTTCAGACATGCAATGTGCTTTTTCAATATTTTGGGTATTTCTTTTTTCTTGTAAAGACATGGGACAGCATTTCCGATGTTAACAGTAAGTTCCAACTGGATGGTACTTCAAGGGGAAGATATCAGAAGGCATTAAGGGACAGTTTCAGAGCTGTCATTTTGAGCCTTTGACATCTACACCTTGATATCTGGCTTAAAAGCTTGGGAACTGGTTGCTTTTTATGCTGCAGTGTTCAATGTAACCAACTACTACAGCATGTGAAAAAGCAACCTGGCTTTTTTTTTTCATTCCCTCTTTCCTAACTGGCTAATTGCTTAGCAGAAAAGCTTCTTAAAGCTGTAGCATTTTGAAAATGTAAATTCATCAAAGTAACTTTTTTTCCTATGTTTTGTTTTTTTCTGCACTGAAAGTATAATTTTAACTACTTAAACATTTCTGCCTATAAGTTGCTCATCTTTCTTTGGGTATTGTTTGGTCCTAATATTTTCTTGAATGGAGACTTGTGTCTTTTCAGCTCACACCATATTCAAATCCAAATGTTTTATAAAAATGGAAAAATCCTTGATTGGAAAGTATCCAAATATCTAATTTTAAAGACTATTGAAAGTTGTACAGTAGTTTGTCCAGCTCACTTGAAATTGGAATTAAATTATGGCACCAGCAAATTGCTTTTGTTTTTTAATAAGATGTACACATTTCAATTTAAGTATAATAAATGTTTTTCAATAATTTTGTAAATGTGCTTTTCATTTTCTTTACTTTTTTTCCCCCCACACACTCATCAGAGAGAGCTTCTGTTGTAGACCTACCCTAGCAATGGGGGTAGATAAAGGAAAGGAACAGAAGCCAACCAGCTCTGTACTTTGTCCTGCACCCAACACAAACAGATCATCTGCTTCTAAAAGAAAACCTAAATAATTGAAACAGATCCAGCTTTGACATCAGTTGATTGTTTATTTACTTGTCCTATATCACAGTAAGGTCCATTTGGTTTTGTACATCTTCAATGCAGTAGACTTAACAAGGTTCATATGTTCTTAGGAAAAAAATGAGCCAACAAAAGGCAACACATCTTGACATACTGGTACCAGTGACTTCAAAATCTGCTTACAACTCCCTCTTACAGCAATACCTTAATGGAAATCCAAGTACAACTGTACGACGCTCCACTGCTGTGCACAACAAGCCCTGCTTGGCTTATTTTGTAGTAGTAAAGAAATCCACCTACTGCACTGTGATCTGTGAGCGAGCCTCAAAGCTGACATCACCTTAATTTACCATCCCCATTGTCTTTGAATGTGTGACATGTGAACACAACCCAGCTGGTGTTAGCCACAACAGTCTCTCAATGTTCACATGCCTTTTAAAAAGTAGCTTAAAATTTGGGGGACAAATTGCAATACTATCCTGTAATAGCTTCTCCAACTGCTTTTGAGCCAGTATGTCTCTTAATTCTCAGTAAATATACAGGCCCTGAACACACACTGTCCATCTTACACAAAAAGCCTTCTGATTGTTCAGTAGTTTATCTCAGATAATCAATATGAAAAAAAGTTTATTTCTAACCATCTAGCACTGAAAAACTAAGGATGACAGCATGGCTGTAAGACTTTGTACACAGACTTCATTACCATTATCATTCAGAAGTTCAGGGGTCCTTAAATAACCCAACTGTGAAGAGTTTGGCTTTCTACATTGGAAAAACCACAGGTTTGGTTTGATTCAATGCCTGCTTATAGCTTTATTTACCCATCTGCTTGCTGTGTCCTTAAAAAGGGGTGGGACAAGCAGCTTGGATTGCATTCCTTGCTCCAGCATAGTTCCTGTAACCCAGTTTCCATGTGTCACCTCTAGACACTGCATGCCCCCCCCCCACCTCCTAGAACCACGGCATCCTGTCCTGACAAGCAGAGGAGGTGACTGAGGAGAGCAGGAACAGCACTGCAGTAAGCACCATGGATGATTGTAGCAGCCAGTTCCAGTAGAGTGCACAAGCTCTACTACCCCAGTGGATTTCTTACCCCTTTTAGAGGCCAATGGCATTGGGCAGCCAACGTGCTTCAGTGATGGGCAAGCTTTATACTAACACATGATTCAATGGAACCAAGTTCAAAAACTTGGAAAGTATTTCTATTTATATAGTTATCTTGAGGTCCTAGCTTACTTTTTGACATTACCTGTTATGTAATTAAATATGAAGCTGAATCATGAAAAAAGTATAAGCTGTTTTGCTGTAAGAGCTCATGACCACCTTGCATTTTTTTGGTCAACATCTGCTAAAGCTGCTTTGTTCTTAAACCTGATACTGAATCTGTCGTATGTATTACAGAACAGCAGGTTCAGTTCCTTGGAGTGAGGGACTGGAGCCCCACTTTAGCTAGAACTTCATGCTGAGCAGTGAGTGCTTAACAAATGCACTTCCAAGTTCAGTGAACTTCTCACCAGGTAGCTGTTAGGCTGCAAGGCCTGCACATTTCATACAGTACTTCAGTTCTCATGCCAACAAAGGAAGGACTTACTAATACAAACTGAAGCGTCACCATTTAATCCACAGCTGCACATTATGTTAAAAAGTCTTACCTGGAAAAAAAAAATGCTTTTTTTGTCACAAAACTGGATGACCAAACACCACCATTAGGACTGTCAAGAAACAGACTCCTTCCACTGCCTCCTAGTCCCATTCTTCAACAACACCAACATGTTCTGTGTGGTTGCACTTGCTGTCAAAGAATAATACAGCATCTGCAGAGGCGCTGCCGGCTCCCCCCTACTGAGGGAGGGGGAGTTACTGGAGCAAAGTAAGCATGGACTTTCACATGAGGTAGATGAGCCTGTGGAGGAAAAGTCTGTGTTAGAACTGGAGAGAATAAACCTAATTAGAAAAAAATAAAAGCAGCAGGACAGCTGAGTTACTGTCAGCAAGTCTACTCTTGCTCAGGTTGGTTAGCTCAAAAGAAAGCATCTATACACTTGGTACTGTCCAAGCTGACTTCTGACTTTTCCCTTCTGGCTAAGGCACACTCACCTGCTCAGGGGCCCACTTACTTATTTCCCAGCAAAGCACTTGCTAGCACCTGTTTGGAGAGGCATGTGTTCTGCTGCAGGGAAGAGGTGAAGCCCTGGATCCTGAAGAGAGACTTGTCTCTACCTTGCCCCCATATTCCCTGCTGCTTTTCTCATCCTAGAAAGCAGCATGGAATAGAATACGGCACTGGCCCTTGGTAGTCACTCAGGTACACGGAGGAGAAGGGTTTGTGGCTGGATCCCTGGGCCTCACAGCCCATCAACTGAAATCTCTATGCAGATGTTCTGCTGTGGGCTCTATAAGAGTAATGCCTATTTGAGGAGCAAATGCCACTACACAATCCTAAAAACATAGAAGCCTGTACTTGAAAAAAAAAACAGAAAGCAGAAGCTAACTGCTCATCACTGCACCAACAAAAGAGTCATGAATTACAAACAGACAATTCTTACTGCTCATATAGAACACTACTCTTAGAGCCTGGAGGTGGGGACCTAATAGAACAGTATTCCATCCTCCCTTGCCTCAGACATCTACAGGACTCGTGCAATCTCAAGCAGTATCAACAGCTCAGGCATTCCCACCAGAACAAGTTGGCAAACACATACTCTGATTCGTTTGATTCCAGCTCGTGTGACTTGCTGGCAGTCATACAGCTCAATTCTCTCCAAGTTGTGGCAGTTCTCCAGATGTTCCAGAGTCACATCAGTGATGAGAAGACAGTTGTCAAGCTCCAGCACCTGCAGCCTCTCGTGACCACATGTACTGTTGCTCAGATGAAGAATCCCATCATCAGTGATCAATTCACAGTGAGATAAGCTCTACAACAGAGGCAGTCAATGACATCACCCAGTCCTCTAAACATCAGAAGTGCTCTTCAACCTTCTTCATTCTAATGGTTAAACAGTTACAGAGCTTGCCTCTGAAATTTAGAGGACTAATAAAAGACAGAGCTCTACTCAACAAAATGGCTGTACTTCATTTCTAATGAAGTCACTTTCATGTCACTGGCAAAACTCTTCAGGCCCCTTTGCCCTCTGTGAATGTGGGAGTTTGTTTCAATTGTGACACACACCTCTTAACCAATGGGTGCAAACAGCACATGTGCCATGCCAGTAACAGGAGACAACTCCAAAAAGGAAGATCAAGGACATACAGGAATAGGTGAGGACCTACTGAGAAGTTTCACAGCTACTGTTTTCATACATCCATATCACCAGGACCAAGCCTGTTCAGGACCACATAGCTAAAGACCAAACAGAGTGGAGCAATTTGCCAAATAACGCTTTAAAAAAACAGCACTTAGAGCCTCAGGCTGTACATAACAAGGAGAAATAAACACTTGTACAGCTACAGGAGCAGATCAGTTCTGTAACAGTCACTACAATAAACTACAAAATTCTGCTCTTCTTCAATGTATGTGTTTTACTCCCTTGAATTCCAAGAGCATGGGAAAAGCTGCAGCACCTCAGGCAGTAGTTCCTTTAGGGAACTCATAAGGCTTTAACACTCCCACTCTTTGTCACCAGTGAAATGAATGCTCTCAAACCTTCTGCATTAGGAAAGTGCAGGACAGGACCTATGAACTCTCACTCCTCTGGCTCTGGGCTACTTCCTTGCTTTACCCTCAGCCCTGTGCCTTGCCTCTACTTGGGTCTACGTCTAATGGTGACTGGGTTTGAAGCAGCTTTTCTTTGCCACAAGTCTTTGCTTAGCAGATAGCAACTGATGAAGCAGCACTTGCAGCAATCCAAAAATGCTTTTTAACTCAGTGCAAGAGAACTAGTGCTCAGAAGTACCTCCTGCCAATCCTCTGAATCAAACATGTTACTCTTGCTGTCTCTCAGTACAGCACATCTACCCTCTTATTTCAACCTGACAAGGACTCCCAGCCTTACCCTTATTTTACCTTGGCTAGAGTCAGCATTTCTTTCCTGCTGTCAAACACATGGAGTCTGCCCTGCCCTTCAGAACAACTTGCCCCTCAACTGGTTTCTCTCCTTTGCTCACCAGGATGAACAAGTAAGCAGAGAAGTAGCTGGGAGACAGGTCTGCAACTCTGCCTGAGTTTGTTGGGAAGCTACCCTGGCAGCTTCCCTTCAACTCCAGCTGCTCCAATTTTGCTCCCTCACCAAGTATAAGCAGCTGGCAGTGACTCCAAGCAACACCACAACCATTGCATACTGTCTCCAAAAGACAAAAGAAAGAAATTGCTTGCCCCTATCAAGACTGGTTTATCTTATGTTTACATTCTGCAACTCCATCAACTCTTTAAAGGTTCTCTCATATACCTACTTCCTTTAGGCTCATGTTCAGTGCCTTTGGCTCACAGCCTGGCAACAATAAGCAGCTGCAGGGTTAAAGAACATTTCTAACAGAGCTGCTGTTTCAAGGAAGGGCAGGAGGTTCTGTGAAGCTGTTGGCTAATTAAGAGTTTTCCACCCCAGGAAGTAAGCAGCTTATAACATCAGCTTTCCTGAGACACTGTGTTGGGTACTGAAAGGATAACACAGGATGTACAGCTGAGTTTGTCCAAGTTTGTAAAACTAATATGCCAAGTGATACATATTTCATATTAAACCACATAATTTCTCTAAGCTCATAAGCCTTCTAGGAAGTGTTAATGATGTGGAATTTTACAAAGACAGTTGTGTGAAATCTGTCTAACAAAGAGATATGGTCAAATTCTTTTTGTTAATACACACTGAGTGCTGTGTCTAAATCAAATATGGCATGGTACACTGTGACAGTAGGAAACAGTGTGATCAACTTCACTAAAGAATTCAACTGTCTTCTCATAGAATCACAGAATCATAGACTATTAGGTGTTGGAAGGGACCTAGAAAGATCATCAAGTCCAACCCCCCTGCTAAAGCAGGGAATATCATAACTACTTCACAGTTACTCTCATAGCTTGAATGTACAATGATTTAACACTTTCACCAGAAAGTACTTTTTAAGTCCAGTAAGAAATAAAACATTTGGCTACTCTGATACTGATGAAGATTAATAGTTGGTTGTAATTGGTCTAGCAGTGCTTTGGCTTATATCCACTGCCTACTGAGTCTCCAAGCACCAAGGAACAAACTCATAGTTGATTTCTGCAGCTTCAAAATATTTGTTTAAACTGCAAATATACCTAAACATATGCTAAAGCAGAGCTACACAAGAGTTTACAGAACCATCAACAGTATGTGATTTCACACTTGAAGTATCAAAATGAGTTCACATATGAGTTCCTGCTACCTGCTAGTCTGGTTTTATTTTCCCTGTAATTCTCAGCCATCACTGTTCACTCACAATCCAGCCTAAATGTATCCACATGGATGTGGTGGTGGTGGTGATGTGTGTATCATTTGTGTAGGAAGGATACATATCCAGCCTAAATCTTCCCTCCTCTAGCTTACACACATTTCCCCTGGTTCTATCACTGTCTGACCTCCTAAAAAGTCCCTCACCAGCTTTCTTGCAGGCCCCCTTCAGATACTGGAAGGCTACAATAAGATCTCAGAGCCTTCTCCTCTGCAGACTGAACAACCCCAACTCTCTCAGTCTGTCCAACATCAAGAATTATGGTACAGAAATGAGGCTGGACAATTACTAAGCAAAAATAAAGAACAACAAAATAAAAAATGGTGAACAAGCTCCTTTTTAAAAGCCATCTCTGCTTATGTTGCTACCTTAGTAACACTGAGTAACAGTAACTAATCATAACAAGATTTAATTAATGAAGCTGCAAACCTTCCTTTAATCCCATCTAAGAACAGATTATAAAGACACTTGTTCTCTGACACAGATCTGAACCAGTATATAACAAATCTACACTCAAGGGACAACCTGCCCTAAATACAGGAGCTCCTATTGTAAGGACAGTCTAGTAATTCTGGAGTACCCTGACTGAAAGAACAGCCAAATTTGCCACCTGAAATTGTTGTTGATGTTCTGAATGACCTAAGCAAGCACTCTCTAGAAAAAAGTCCTCTGAAATACAGCAGCAAGGCACCTCAGCTGAAGGTATCTCAATCCTCTCCAACTTTGTTCAGAAGTCTAGGTCAAAAAAGCCTTCCATCATTTACTACATAAATGGAGACCTTGGGAAAAACTGCTTGCCTGCAAAACTGCTTCCAGAGTGATTGCACTTCCCTTCAGTGGGTAGTTCTGTTTATTCAGTATTGGAAGTGAAGCATTATGCTCCCTAAAAAACCCATGAGTGAACACTTAGGAGCATCTCTAAAGGACCCAAGCACTGGCAGTTGAACATGAAGGATGTTAACCACAAAGTATGAGCTCACTGGTTCTTACTCACTGACTTGGTAATAGTTGTTTTAACCATAAAATTCATGTCAATATTTTAGGAGTAATCTGCTTCTTTTAGAATCCTTACAAAACTTGTGTATTTTGCACAGCATCATACTAGAGCAGGCACTTTTCTAGGCACAGAGTGCACAGCCTGGTTCTGTATTGCAGGAGTTGTGTGTGTGGTTTTGGGGGATGTATTAAAATTCACAAAGAGTAAAACTTACCAATGCTTGTAGCTTAGGACAGTGTATAGAAAGTTGTATCAATGTGCTGTCAGTTATCTAGGATAAAAGATAACAAACAGTCAGCAACAGACAGCAGGAGAGTCAATCCTCAAATAAGATACCAAATGAAGGTTCTGCTATTTCTGGAAAACATCCAATCACCTGCTATTATTCAAGTATTTCCCTGTATAGACTTTCCCAATAATTCTTTTGATTTACTATCATAAACACAACACTATTAACAAAAAACAAACCCCAAAGTTAGCACATCTAACAGAAAGTGCTAATGCATTGCATTCTTACACTGGACATTCAATATTCCTTCTCATATTAAACCTCACCAAAACACACTCTTCCAAGTCCATCTTCTCCAGCTCATGGCAATTCTAAGACAAACAAAACCCAAAAAGATAAATCAGAAGCCTTAAAACCAAACCATTATTTGCTTTGCTATTGAATGCTGGATATATTAAAACAGGCCTCACTTTAAGGTTGGGAGAAAGCTGCACTTCATGTTTACACAAGCAATTTTCCCAATACTCTGAGCAATCCCTAGCAAGCTTTAGAAGCATTTCAATAGATGATCATGACTCCATTCCAGAAAGTGATGTCACCTTGTGACCTTGCAGCAGACCACATGGTGCCATAGCTCAACCCCAACCTCTTACTTTTTTTTTTTTTTACAAGCACAGGAAGAAATGGTTTAACTCACAGCTCCCAAAAGCAGACTTGAGGCAAGTACCAAAAGCCCAAGCCTGTAGTGCTGGATGATTAGAAAACCACTCTGTTGAACCACTGTGGCTACAAACCCCCCTTCCCTTCACACTATCAGCAGTTTAAGTGAATCCTGTTCTCAGAGTATTACTTTTGTGTTCAGATTTCCTAAACCAGCAAGAAAACAAATCTAACTTGAAGTATTTGGTACCATCCATATGCTTACTGTATACACAGCATGAATCAGGGCACAAGTGCTTACAGTTTCTACTCTAAGTATTTTTCTACCAAAGCTATGCTCAGAATAATCTATTAGATGGTAATTTTTGAGGGTGTAAATACCACAAGGCTATGCCCTTCATCTTTATAGGGGAAATTTGGATAGAATACTTCTAATTTGGCTAGAGTAATTCTAACACAAGTTAGAATTCCAATTCAATTCCACTGAACCATACTACAAAACAGAGGGGGGAAATGAAAAATGATGGCAAAAATAGATCAAGTTGCAAGCCTTATAATCCAGAAATAAAATCACTTCTTAATCCCCTCCCTCCATGGGGTTCTTCCTACTCTATTTTTCTCCTTCTCATACTCCCTTTTCCCAGCAGGACTTTATCAATTCAAAGCTGCTCAGCAGCAAGGAAAAACAAGGTAAGCTCTAACCTTCCTTACCCGTGCTAAAAGGGTAAAACCAGCATCTGTCAGATGTGAGCATCTTGCAGCTTCCAAAATCCTGGAAAAGTTTGAGATGTTGAAGAGAACATTACCACAGACAAAAGGAAACACCTTTGAGTTACAAATCTGTCTTCTGCAACCTAAAGCTCTCAATAGCAAACATACATATATGCCTATTTTTCACAGTGATATGCAATTACAAAGCCCTAGGCAGACTTTGGATCCAGCTTATCAGAAGATTTTAAGTCACAGAACAGATTAAGTTCAATCCTCAAATCTTCTCAGCTCTTAAGGGAAAGAAAATGATGTGTAATCATATACATGTTAACCTCTTGTTTCAGTAAGACAGCATTTCTCAATTTTTCTCCTGTGCTATCTGAGGAAGGATATGGGAGAATAAACCCTGAATTAAGGAGAACACAGATGAAGCCTGCATCAAAAACCTGTTACCAAAACACAGGATGTTGGGAAGCCACAAAACTGAGAAACTGCTTACTAGAAATTCACTCAGAGCCTCTGCATGAAGCACAGTGAAGTAAGTTCCCAGAAAGCAAGGAGTTTAAAATCTCCAAGCCCACAGTGAAAACAATAAACTAGACCAACACAACCTCAAAGAAAATAACAGAGAGTGTTCTGGAAGGATAAATGTAACACACTTCCCAGAGGCATGAGGAAGCAGCACTGACTGAAAAAAGAAGTCAGCTGCCCCAACCACCACCACCAGTGCAGCCCAGGCCTTCCTCCCATTCATGGTTTCCCATCTTTGTTTTCTGCTTCTTTTTTTTTCTTTTTTAAATGAACACTTTTGACTTTGCAGGTGGAGTAAGTATCAAGATGAACAAGGGGTAAGCACAGCACCATGTAATGAGCAGCACAAACTAAGCACAATTTACCCACTCACCAGAGCAAACACTGCTTCTAGACTGGGGTCAGAGGGGAGGAGGCAGGGAATGATGGACAAAAGAACTTCTTGCTCTGGTAACACTTAGAGGCATCTAGATCCTTCCACTGGTTTAGAAGGTCACTAGAAAGCTCACTCTCTCTCTCTTGAAAGTGCAAAGGGAAAAGCAATGCTGTGCACATGAGAAAAACACAACCCAACCAGAGTACAGCATGTGGGGCTCCAATTACAACTTTGCTGGATCAGTCTCTTCCAAGCCAAAAACAAGAGTGCAGCCAAGTTTAGGGGTAAGCATGCCACAGGCTAGACCCTTGAAAAACACTGCTATAGTGCTAATATCTACAGGCTTCAGAAGTACAATGGAAATTCAACAACAGCCAATAGAGACAGGTACAAGACAGGCAGCACTTCCCAAATGGATGGTTGCAACACCTCTGGATTTTCTTTCCAGACTCACATCAAGGGCAGTTAAGAACCTATCACAAAATACTCTTAGCAACTCTCAAAATTACCTAGGATACCAAACAGCAAGGGAAAAAGCAACCACCACCACCAAAAAAACATGATTCAGGTCACATATGTTACCCTCCTTAGTCCTTTCACCAATAACTTGCTTTCAACCTCACCTACACTTACAACCAGTGAATCCTCAACCCCATTACCTTTGGACATTAAAGGAGGAGGAAAAAAAAATCTTCAGTGTGCAAAACAGTGAGGATGCTACTTACTGCACATCTAGTTGAAATGAAGAATATGGAAACAGAGGGGTAAGAAACCAGAAGACTAGTAGCTCCCACTCTGATGAAATTGGGCATGCAGGCAGGCAGAAGAGCACAGGGTGAAGAGTAAGCTATATATACACAGGCTGCATCAATCAGGCCCCAGTATGAAAAACAGGTGGGAAGGCATTGGTCAAGTTCTAACTTTTGCTTTGTTTCAGTGACTGTACTTAATTAATGCTTAATTAATGCTCTTTGTTTTTTTCCAGATACAGCTCACATTTTTTCCCATCCTGTGATTTGTCACAAAGCACCCAGCCTAGGAGCTGGTGAGGCAAAAAGATATCCAAGAGCACCTTCCCCACTCTTAAAGAGCAATGATCTAGAGACAACTCTCACACTTGCATTCACTGTCTATAGAGGTCTTTTAGATCCACCTGGATTGTCTGGTAAGCAGCACTGCCCTACTCCTGCTGAATGAGCAGCAGGTGGGAGAGAACATTAGTGAGGTTAGAGGCAATCTGGTCCTAATTTTCAAAGCCCCACCTAGACAGAGACACTGATGGGTGTTTTTCTTGATAAGCCTTATCAAAACACCTACCAGCATTTCAATACTACAGAGAGCCACAAAAGAAAAACAGGGTAGGTATCAAGCACTTTAAAGAGCAGATATAAAAAGGGATGAGGAGGCAGGTGCACCTTGATGTAGGTGGAGAAAAACAGCTGAAAGCAGCTGAGCAACCTTAGGGCTTTTTTTCAAGGAGGTGTTATTTGTGAGTAGAAACAGCTGCAGAACACAGCAGTATCATGAAAAGCAGCACAGCAGGAACATCCAGAACCCTGAAGTGAGAGTAGCACAGCACAGAAAACACTCAAAAGCTTCCTAAGGGGGCCAGCATGCCCAACAGAGGCAGGAGAGTTTTCTTTCAAACTCAACACCTAACTATTCAGATGCTACAGATAAATGTGCAATTACATCTCTCTGGCTTCCAACAGAATTTTTATCAAGTGCTTCCCACCCAGGATCCCCAAAGTCTAGATGTAACCAGCAGTAGTATCACCATCCTTCCATCCCACACCCCTCTGCAGGAATCACTGCAAAGGGTTACTGTTTTCCTTACACTGCTCCTCACTACGAAAGAAGAGCGGCAGACGCCTTCCCCCTCGTGGCACAAACAGGGGCTAACAGTTTCCCTATCGAAGTCAAAACAGTTCCCTGCTACAGCTGTATTGCCCTAGGACAGAACTGTACAGCTAATAGCCCTTCAGGCCTCCTTTTATTTCCTAGCTGAGCTGCGAGTCGAAAGAATGAGAGGAATGGGGAGAAAAGACCAGTAGTAACAGCAGCAGTGTGTCAGGAGACTCCTCAGCCCCAACACTGGCACAGAGTTTCTTTTAAGTATGGACAATTTCAAGAAGAGGATTGTCACTTTGGAACCTTTTGTAGGTTTTCTACAGCAACAAAAGCTCTTTTATATCCCATCAGCTAAAGGCATGTTGTGTATCAGCATACCGCACATTTGCTTTTCAATGTAGCTTCCCCTAATTTTTACAGTCTACACTTCCCTCCATTCATCCTTTTCCTCCTCTGTGATTGCAGTACAATAAGTTGCACCTCCTGCAAGTTCCTGTCATAAGTGGCAATATGGTGTCATCCAAAAACATCTTTTATTTTCATTCCCATTACAATTAGACCTTACAAGAAGTATTCCATGCCACTCCAGCCAGAGAGCTGCTGCAAGAATGAGCTTAGTTAATAAATCTGAAGCTTCTCAGAATGCCACCATAACCTATTTGTCAGTGCAAATTACATCAGTGTAAAAGTTTGTATTATCCTTAACTGGTGAGCCCCTACACCATAAATATCAGTCCCCAGTGCTTGCAGAGACATTAGCACACCCCCTTATCAGAGTTTTAACAACACCAGATGTACTAAAGAGCATAAAAAACATTTACAAGAAACTCTGTAAATATAACACTCAGGGATGATTTAGCTACTTTTCTGCAAGGCAAATGACTGCATAAAAGCACATCAGAGCACAAACATCACCAGACAACACAACTACAGGTATTTTTACCTTTTAAAAAAATAATGGGCTTTATATCTTCTTTTCTTCTGGCTTGTAATTAGTACCTAAAATATTTACCTAGAAGCACAGAATTGAACTGCCAGGTTCAACATGTTTTATTTGTCATATATTAATTCTTGTTTTTTTCAGGACACAGTGGACTACATTAATATGCTAGCTAGAGAGGAACAGCCCCTGAAGTTTAGAGTCAGCTGGTACTTCTAACAATGGTTAGGTTGCAAAGGTAAGACAAACACCACAAAGCTGAACCAAACCTTGTGGCTATCAGCTGACTATCTTCAGAAGAGAATTTCTCAAGACAGGCTAGTAACACTATGACATATTCATGACATGCTGATGACATACTCACTTCAGCCTTGGACAGTTTAGACCAAGTGCTGTGAGAGAAGCATCTGTAAGGTTGCTACAGCCTGAAACACAGAGGGACTGAAGTCTATGGCATCCTCTGCAGATTTTTACAATTCCTTCATCTGAAATTTGCTGCAACACAGAAGAAGGTTGAAGTTACTCCATTATCAAATCATGAGCTAAGAACAGCAACAGAGTCATGTTACTGAACTGTCAGTGTCACATTGTACATAACCATGGCCACCTGGGGAGTTTTCAGCAATAAAATACCATCATGAAACCATCTTCACTGATAACACTGAGGACAATCAACACACAATTCCTACTTATCAATGTATTCTTCCACAGACCTTGATTAGTGCTCAACAAAAGCACTACTGAAGCACAAAAGGAGAGCAGTTTGTTGTTGCCTTGCTCTTTCACTTTGCTTTCTAATTTTGACATATTTTTTTTGAGTTGTAGTTGTAACTGTGTGAAATATTTTGCCACTTCTATGTTTGCAGAGTTCAGGTCTTTTGTTCCAGTGACTGTGTAAGTTCAGGAACAGTGCAAAGGGAGAGCATACAGCTCGACAGCAGGAGAGCCAACTGCTGAGTTTTGCACTAGAGCTGTAGGACCCAGGGGTCAAAATCCTTCACCTTCATCTAATTTGGAAAGCAAGAATTACATGGCAACAATGACATCTAATTTGTTCTTTATACAAGACAAATGTAAAAGCTAGGTTTGCCCTACCCTATGCAGTTATCTTCTGCTGAGAGATTTAACACAAAAGAGTTTTTAACTTCTCAGAATTGTTTTTTCTGCTAGATAATCTCAAAAAGTAACTCTAAATCTGGAATATGAATAAAAGTTCTCTCTTTGAAACAGGAACTGTAAGAAATAGGCCTAATGCAGCTGCACACAAAACAGCAACAGGAACTAGGTTATTGGGGGTATGTGCAAATATTATTTTGTTTACCAGACTTCTATGCTGCAAAAAGTATTTTCTACTCCTTCTACTCCTAACACTAAGAATTTAGTTTTTCTGTTGATTGACTAAATCCTTCATGGTGAAATAGGTGATTTCATTTCCTGGCCTAATATTACTCTTCCAATGATAACAAAGACCTCTGGTGTATTTTGAATTGAAAAGACACATTCCTTCTATAGGTCACTCATCTAGGTATGCTAACATTACTACAGCACATTTCTGAGGCTATGACCACAAACATTACCTTTCAGAGAGGAAAACAGGCTAAGAAATAGCAGTAGCTCAACACAAAGGGAGAGCACCTTATGCCCCCCCCACCTCCAACCCAGCATTTCTTAATATCAGCTGGTTCTATTTGCAATCTTTTCTCTTTTTGTGGATCCAGAAGGATTTGCATTTACAGATAAGGAGAAAAGATGTCCTTTCCTTTTTTAACTTTAATTAGAAGTCCAACATCAAACAGGTACTTCTGGATTTGACTCTCTAAAAATATGTTATTTTCTGGAACTGCTTTGTTTCCTTTGAGAGATACCCATGACACTATTATTGAGAATGGGAAACATTTTGGAGGTAAGGACCATGTCCATTTCTTTTTTATGCTGCTGCTGGAATTGGACAAAATCCTTAAGACATATATGAAAATTTTCCATTCTGAAATGACTTGGAATTTCAATGCCCACATCCCTCTCAAGACAGAAAAGTCTTCCAAAAAAAAATGCCAGCAAGTCCCCAGTTTCCAAAATCTTTCTCTACAGATGGTACTGTTCAGATGTGCAGTTTACAGAGTTAGTATCAGTTCATTCCACAGCTGCTGGAGCTGACCTGGCATTTTACAAGCTCCACAAAAGAGAGCCATTAGAACTAAAGTGTGAATCATATAAATCTCATGGCTTCTAAGCAAGCAGGACACATCTCCAGTGAAATAAAGCTTTAAAGCACACCTAACTAGGTATCTTTGGAAGCTTTCTGTCAAACTTACCGTACAGGATTGCAAATTCAGGATTGCAAGTTCATGACAGTGATTTTGAATGTGTTTCAATGCTTCATCTTCCAACTGTATTTAGCAATTAAATTGGACATAGGAAAAGAAACAAGAAATTAAAAGCCCAGCAAAGCAGCCAAAAATGTACATATCTTGTAATACTGAACAAAAGACTCACAAACCCAGTATTTTTTAATTCATGGAGATTTCAAAAACACAAAATAAAATTTTATTCCTAAAGGACCACCCAAGCAATTATGTACCTGTGTGCAACCTCTAAGAAATAGAGCTTTTAGTCCACTACACCCTTTCACCAGTGCTTCAATACCATCCTTCGTAATCTGATCACACCAGGAAAGATTCAAATGTTCCAGATTTCTGCAACCCTCACTGGGAGAATTAAAAAAATACATAAAGTTAAATCCAGCCTTCAAAATAGTCATAACAGTGGGAAACCCAAATTAAACACACTGTTAGAAATTAATGATAGCCAGTGGACTGTGCCAGGCCTCGACAGAAAAATCATGAAAAAAGATCACACACACACATCACAGTCTACACCCAAGGAGTCCTAGATGTAGGATACAGTCAGTGCTGACACACTGTATTAAAGTTCAGCATTGATTTCATTTAACTTAATTAAATGTTGAACAGCTCTTTAAATGATTTCTTTAACACAAACCCCTGACTCTTCTTACCTTAAGCCTTTCAAAGAGCTGTTGGTGATGGCAACGCAAGATGTCAGATCCAGATGTTTCAGCTTGGAACAGAATCTGCTAAGACTGTAACACGTGCTGCAAAACAGCAGACACACTAAAAATACCTTCAGCTACTTCTTCTCCAAATTCTCCCATCAAAGAAAAAACCCCTTTGACTTACCTGTCGGTGATTTTTGTGCACCCGTTTAGATTTAAGTGTTCGATGTTTCTACAGTTCTGTGCAAAGGTCCTAAAACGGCAACAAAAAGCTGGAGAATTAATGTCATGTCACAAAGCTGCAATACAGTCACTAGAGAGCGCTCTGCCCCCTACCTCCTTCCACCTCTGGCAAAAAAAGCCACAGAGTAATCACAAAATACACCTCAACGTTCATTTGTCTCAGCGTTTGCTTCTTCCTTTTGCAAGTTTCTGTCCTGGGTAACTCCTGACACCAAGTGGAGTTCCTCTCTCAAGTACCACTTGAGCAAGTTGTTTGTTTCTGACATACATAAGCCAGAACTGACATGCTTCAAATGCCTTCACTAAAAACATTAAGGGCATAGAAAGAAAGGTTTAAATACCACATCAGTTAAATGTGAAACTGCTGGGGAGAGGTTTTTTGCACATCTCATTACTGAAGCCTTTGCAGGTCTTAATAAGGAGCTTGCTTCCCTATCAAATGAAAAGGAACACATCTTGCACAAATCAGAAGTGGGATGTAAGCCTATCAGACTACCCACAGAAAGCCCAGAGGGTTGCAAATTAGTTATTTAGGATTTTAAAACCAAAATCGGCTCTTTGCACTACTGGGTATGAACTCTTAAGGATGATTGCAGCTATTATACTGGTGAAAGCCTGTATCATTCTACTAATTACCCTGAAGAAATACATAAACTTTCTTTTTATCTTTGCAGAGAAATATTTACAGCTGCGTTGCATTTCAGAACACTGTTTTTATGCCCATGTTTCCTCTAACTCCATGGATTTTATTGGCAGGGGTGGAGGAAACACACAAAACCAGTTTTGTCTGGAGGCTTGCCGTGGTTAACAGATCCGACTACACACTCAGCTGGTAACAACTTCCTGGCTCTCCAGTGTGGATTGAAAACAATGGGGGAAAAAAAACAGCAAAGAAGTTCCACTGGTAAGAGTTTCCACTTGAATTCTCAAAACAGCTATTCCAAAATTCATCTACTGGAGGGAGATTTACAATCGAGACACTCTTCAAATCACTTCGAAAGGCTTTACACTCTGGAGGAACAGCAAAGTTTGCCTCTGAGACTGAAGCATGGGGCATGCCCTGAGAGCTGCCACGAACACTCAGTACTTACACAGCTGACACATGCTTCGAAAATTGACTGCTTTTAAACACAAGTTGATGTAGAAGAAGGATAGAGAAATTAGTATCACCCACAAAGCTTATGGATCTGGCAACAACTCAATACAAAAATCCTGATAGGAAAGTTCCTTTGAACACAAGGATCTGCAAAGTAATGCCACCTTTCTCATGCTAATGTTTTGGGAGTCTTAAAGCTCATGCATTTACCTTCATTTGTTAACTTCAGTATAAGGTGCTTACCTATCAGAGGGGAAGCATTTTCGTTCCTAAAGTGTCTTAGACACCACTATGTGAACTAGTTAGTTGTTACAGATGCCTGTGTGAATACTGGTAACACCCTGGTGGCCAGCCTCAGCTAAGCCTGTCCTGCTACCTGCCAGCATGACCAGCTGTATCATCCCTACAACATACACATGCTACACACTCAACTGCTGTACACTTATTCTAACTATCAGTTTACTAAATATATCATCATTTTAAAATATTCCATCTCCAGCCCACCCCCTTCTCAAATGCCATTCATACCTGAACCCACTTAGAATTGCTGGTCCTAGTCACAACCCTCACTGCAGTCCCCTAGCCTCGGTGTCCTGAAAAGCACAGTTGGAAGGCTAAACCAAACATTAAAACGGAGTTACTGGGGGGAAAACTGTTATCTACTGTCCTGACTCTTTCTTCCTAAACTCTTCTCATCACCTTCCCCACTACCTCCTCCCCATGGTAGTTGCTACTTGTCTCAGAGCCTGCCCTCCCCCTCTCCTCCACTTCTGCCGCTTCCCTGAGGACACAGGGATCATCTGCATGAATGCCCTAGGAAACTGGAGGAGCATTACCCTGAGTTAACTGTGGTTGTGGGGCTACCTCTTTTTTGACAGTAGTTGCCAGTAATATGGGAGATGGTAATATATAGACTTTCCCCTGATGAGGCCAGACTGCTGGAAGGTGGAGAAACACCCTAAGCAGTTACGGAGATAGTCTGGAGGTAAAGCAAGCTCTAGGGAAATCTTCAGGTCTGAAGCAAGGATGCCCATTTGGGTTACTAAAGCAATCTATTGCTCAAGTAACTTGATGAATTTACTTTAGAGAAAAATCTGTTAATTAGACTTACTCATTAATTTTAGAAAGATCTAAAGGTCACATGACACTAAATGACCACTGCTTGACAAACTCTTTGTGCTTATCCTTTCCATCTAAGCATGGCCATAATACATCAGACCAAACATCATCCAGCCCAGTGCCCTGTAACAGTGAAACACAGCATAACTGCAAAAAGCCACACCCTGAGGCTCCTCCAAATATTCTTTAGGGCCTAAAGTACTTGTGGTTTAGGAACCCTTCAGCTGGAGATAGGATCTTTGGGTTTAAATACTCACAAGAAATATCCACAAAGTAATCTGGCTAAACAGTTTTCATACAGTAAAAGCTTACATGGATTCAAACAGTCTACTGGGACAAACTGAACTGTTCAGTTTATATACTGTGTAAAGAAGATTCCCAAGAAGTCCCTGTTGCCTGCCTGTTCTCATATTAGAGCAAGATGAGAATCTCAGGCCTTTCCCAATTTTGTAGGTACTCAAACATGTCAGTCTTTATTCCTTCTCCCATTGCTATGGTCATCTCTTGTCCAGACTAGAAGACAGATTATAAACTAACAGACTGACTACTAATCTTGATGGAATTAATATTGTAGGATGCCAGAGCATAGGTCTGAAAACATTTTAACTGCTTTCAACATAATACTAATGAAAGAAAAAGACATTNTAACAGTAGCTATATACATTGATCTCAACCTGACATCTCATTTAGTCACTATGAAGGAACTTAGCACTTACTTAAGTATCCCATTTTGGTCACTAGTCAGTACTTGGAAACCCAAGTAAATGTAACAATAATTGCTTTTGGTTCAGACATTAGGAAATAAGTGATGTCTCAGTCTAGGACTTTACTTACTTTAAAGAGGAGTCTCCAACACCAAGACATCCTCTCAGACTAAGTTGTCTCAGGAACCCACCACACCTTTTCGATATATTTTCCACAACACGACCCTTGAACCAAATAAAAAGATGATTTTGTTGAGTTTTATTCTGACAGAACATTGTAACCAAATTAAAAATGCTGGGAGTGAAGACCAGCCCCAGCTATACCCCACCAGAACTACACCTCTTTCAATTTCTGTTCCTACTTGAAGAAAAACCAGTCAGCTGTTGAGAATCTCCACTCACACTGAAGTGCTATTTAATCCAATCTTCAGTTCTCTCTTCCTTCCACACAAAGCTCAATTTTTTGTCTCAGCAAAATCTATCTAATGAGACTGCTAAAATGATCTTCAAGTTTTGTCAGACATGTAGGGAACCTAAAGAAGTGCCCCAGAGCTGAAATGGAAGGTATGGCTGCTCCTCAAGGGTGACAGGTACTGCTACAGCATCTAAGTTTTAACTGGCCACAGACATCCTTAGCCTAGTAGATCACAGAACTACAGCCTCCACGAAGTCCTGTTTTACAGTCCCTGCTGTAGGGATGGTAACCTCTGCAACTGAAAGATGCTGAACACTTTGGTGGGAGCAGCCACTTCAGCTGCCTCCAGAAGAATTGCCAGAGCTCATCTGCCAGTCTTCAATGTTAGATATATTTGGCTGTCTGTGCCTGACACTTGGGAATTCCAAAGAACTTCTCACACTTTGACACTTAAAAGACTTTGTCTTGTTATTTGTCAAAAGCTGAAGCACAGCTTACAAACAAAAATCCCTACTTGAACTCACATTTGCTACAAAATGCTTCTTAATTACAACCTGGGAGTCTATTTTGCTGTATATTAGGAATAAGCAGAAGGGCACAGTACTTCTAACATTCCATCTGAAAGTACAATTATGCCAGTGTTATTTAAACTACAATAAAAATATACTTCTTTTTGGTAGGAAAACCAAGATACAACAACAAAAAGCAGGTGGTGACTGTAAAAACTGGCGAGACATCATATTGTGCCTAATTTTAGGGAGGTTAAGGTAAAAGAAATCAATACTGATCATTTAACAAACAGGACTAATGCCTAAGAGCACCTTTTATTTTTCTTTCTCTCTTTTTAAAAGAAGGAATACTTATAAAATTACAGCTCAGTGGATTTTCTTTGTTTTCCTCTCTATACAGAATGGCAACAACTTTACTGGAACAGTAAAATGTTTCTCACATTTGGTTGTTGTTCACCTCTCATACCAAAGTTCTGGCTAGCACTATGTGAAAATCTTTTCCTGTCAGAGCTTGTTTCTTAGTCCATAAGTGGCATTGTTTACCTTAGAGCTCAGAATTTACACCAAAAAATTAAACTGAAAGTCATAAAATCAAAGTGATGTATTCTTTAAAGCTTTCCTATTAATCAGAATGATTTCTCAGCTGAGGCCAAGTAAGGATAAAGTCTTCACTGAATTATACAACACAGACATTGCAGAGAAAAGCCCAACTCTAATGCATTATTCAAAGAAAACAGAAAGAAATAATGCCATCAGTTTTCCCAAACTCATATACTTCAGTAAGCATTTAAAAAACTCCAGCAAATAGCATACTCAAAAAGACAACTTAAGTGCATTCAAATGTGCATAGGTGTTTGAATAATTCAATGTCACTCAAAAAACTCTCCTTCAAATCACCTCAGCTTACACTTGCTTTCATACAGCAAGAAACCCTAAGGCACATTTAACTTCAAGACAACCTTCCCATGTTTGTGATAGAAAACAAGTATTTTTTTCTTTATAGTTTTTTTCCCCTTCACTTTATTCTCTACCACATCAAGTCATAAATACACAAAATTTCACAAACCCTAATTTTTCATTATTTGACAGTCTCAAATCAAGTACCCTGCATGCTAGGTGAAACATCACCCAATAGCACAACATCCAAGTGAGCAAAATGTTGCCAATACAAATGGCAGCTTACAAACAAGCAAAAAAATGTTATTAAAACAACTGAAGAAAAACCACAGTTCTTAAAACAGTTCTTCTTAGGCAATGAATGTCAAAGTGTATCTCATTCAAAACTACTTTATGTAATTATTGCTGGTTTAAAAGACTCATATGAATAACTTTAAGGATTTTACATTACCAATGTACTTCTATATAAAATACTGAAGTAATTGAATTGCTCCAAACCACAATAGGTTCTTATAGCAAAAGCAGACCACAACAATTTGCTTTCTTCTCCTGAACCCCATGCTACAAACATAGCATCTCAAAGGGCAATATCACTAGGTACAACATAAGAAAAAGAGACTGAGAACATACAAATCCAATACCATGTTTCTAAATAGCCAGAAGGTTTCAGACACTGACAAGGCCAACTTACAGAAAGACCAGAGAATGACCAGAAAGACCTGGGAGGTTTTCTTCATTATTTCTTAGCAAAAGAGAAACACAAGCTCTTGTAAAGACAACTAAAAAGATGGCACTAAGGTCCAAATCTTCTTAGGCACATTTACATACAGCCAGATGCCAAAAATCTTTTTCCTCCCCTCTGTAAGATTCTCATGTTTAACATCAGATAGCAGAGAAGTTGGCAGTAAAATTTTATGATTGGTGAAAAAAAAAACTACCCTATGTATTATGGTAAAGCTGTAGGAACAGTTTCAATCATGGTTAGCAAAATACACCAATTGAAACCCATCTGGATTTATTCATGCCACTAAGCAGATAAAACAAAATCCAGAAGCAAATTCATTACTGTGTTCTAAATCTAATTTGTATAATCAAACAAACAAACAAAACCAACAAAACCCAGTTCAGATTCAATTAAGGAGCTGTACTTCCCCATGGATTTTTGTCTTAATTTTCAGATGTCATATTTTATTATTATTATTATTAATATAGACATATTTTTCTTACAGAAGACAAGACTGCTCTAATCCTTTCATTATATGCTGAAAAGGACTTTAATCCACATGTACCTGCATTTCAGGCAAGGTCAAACTTTAGAAAACAAATGTTGATAAATTGCTAATCAGATACACACCACATCAAATCTAAGCAAGACAAGGGTAAGAAAAGTTGCTCAGTATTTCATTGTTTCAGCCTCAAAGTCCTATAGCCAAGTGCTCAGACAGCTTTCAGCACTAGATGGCATAATCTCACAGGGACACTCTGGACCAGGAACAAAATTATCCTCTAGATCCCTGTGGAAGTGATTTCAAGGATCTCACTCCACCCAGAGGCACCAGTCATACCTTTACTTTCTGGAAATGAGCAGCTTTGGATTTCTAGATATATGCAAATTATCTGATACATAGCTGGCAACAAAAATTGAAATACTCATCCATGTATTTAAAAAAAACAAAGGGGGGGGGTGTGCCAAAACCACTGTTCTTTTCCATTTGCTCCTTCACAGTGGCAGTATTTTGACCTTTAGCCCTTAAAACATGTGAACACAAGCACAGTCTGTGGGATACTCAAAATGGGCTATGTGCTTAAACATCACCATAGGAATAAAGAAACCCCAAAGACACTAACCTCTATATCTGTTTGAAAGTTAAAGAGGTCTATTCTCTGCCAATTGCTTCCATCCAGGGCTAAAACATTCCATGCCTGCAAAAAACAAACACAGCTTATTTATTACCCCCACTGCCTGCTCCCTTCATTTTCCTCTCAATAATTTAAATACTATAAACCTCAAATATAGCAACATATACAATTTCAGGTAGCATTTTAAAAAAAGAAATATAACTGTAGGTATTAGCAGCCACACAGTATCAACTGTAAACTGTAGAATTATTGGAAGTGAATCTCAAAGCTCCTAAATGGATTACACTTCAAAGGCTAACTTATGCCCATAAAACATGCAGGAAAGCAAGAACTGTTAAGTATGCACACAGATATAGTAAGATTCCACCCTTCATGTATAAAAAAAGCTTTTGTAAATTTGTCTAGTAAGCTACTTTTGCTAGACCTATATGGAGAAAAGTAGCTGCAAATGATATTCCTTCCAATAAAACCACTAGTTACTATTCTGAGAGGAACAGAAACCTTTCAGAAAACTGCTGACTTTCCACTGCTAAGATCAGACCTTTCCTTTACACAGACTAAGTTACATGTACATGTTGGAGAATTTGTACTTCATCATTAAAGCAATAGCTGTTCTAAGTACAACAATTAAAAAGCCAGAGAAATACAAATATACTCAAAACAATGGAAAAACAATAATACAACATCCAACTGACAGGCAGCTGGTTTTATTCCACTGCTTCCTATGCTTTACTTGAAGGTCCTAGCAAAACTTGCTGTTAGCTGACTCACAAAATGTACTGAAGTTGCAGGCCAGGTGGTAGGGGTGTAGCAATGAAATAGTTACATGGTTATACAATAAAACAAACAACCATGTGATCTCCACTTAAGAGAAACCTCAATCCTCATTAAGAAAAGGAAGAGAAGCAGAAAATAAGTTCATTCATGCTGTATAAGAATACACTTCATTGTACACACTTGACATAGGAACAGAATATTATTTGTTCTAATTCAAGAAAACAAATCAAGACAAGCTAAACAAAACTCACTTCCCATGATTTCTCTATTATCTTCTGCAAGCTTTTTTCCTCTCCTAGCAGTCCATCTACTTCACACCTTTTGTACTTGGCATGCAACCAGCTTGGATGTAGTGCTTTGACACATGGTGCACATTAACTGAACTACATGGAATTCTAAGCAGAACATGCAACTGAAAAAGTGTTATACAGCCACATGCTTTATAAAGAGCAAATGCCATTATGCCAAACTGGGCTTAATCCTTTCTCCAGATATGACAGGATATCTTTCCTACAACCTTTAAAAAGAAGTCCAGTATGTAGAAGCTAAGTCCACATGTGAATGCAAAACTGGACCCACTGTTTATTTGGTTTAATAAACAAAGAGACTGAGAGAACTATAGGATTTTTTTGTTTGACAGGAAGCAGATTGCCCTAAAGCCCATGATTTGCATGTAATTAAGAAACCAGCATCCCAAAGAACAACAAAAAAATCCACAGAAATACATACCTTGGAAACTTGTGCGCATCGACACAAAGTAACTATGTCCAAGAAAGAAAATATTCTAGGAGGAAAGGAACAGAACAACAATTAAAATATTTTATCTAAATTCAAACTGATTATAGATTCATAGTTCTGTAGTTCTATGGGAGGACACCAGTTACAGAAGAAGCAAGTCAGATGCAGTAAGAGTGTTTTACCAAATTATAGTGTTTATTGAGAGTTAAGAGATAACATCATAGCTATCATCTGAAGACAGTCAACACCAACATATTAGAACCAGCAGGTGATTCTTCCCACAATTATCTTTTCTGTTTCTCCTTCCTTAATAGCCAAACATGTATAAATGATAAACTTTTTTTTCTTCTTTATAATTCAGAGAAACCAGCTTATATACCTTTAATTGTGCTACAATTAAAGAAACAACTTACACAAAAACATGTGAAGATTTCAGAGGCTGGTGAAGAATAAGAATTGGAAAACATCATATAGATAAAACCAAGTTCAAGACTCTTAAGTACAAACACAAAGAATGATGACTCAAAGAGGTTTCACAATGACTACCAAACCTAACACAGTCAGTATCTTTTTGTTAATTTACTTCACAAGAAACAACTGCAATTGAAAATTTGGCATTACTATTCTGATCATGGAACCAGTTCCTCAAAACTGCCAACTCTTACTAGTTTCCTGAAATTTTTCACTGTCAGAATGAATTTTGCTAAATATAATTTCTACATAACAACAAAATTCATTCAAATTATGTTCTCAGCTTAAGCATAAAATATAGATCCCTACTCCAATAATTTTCTATTGCAGAGAATGAAAGATGTGGAATATATGGAAGATGTTACTGTAATTCACTTATAAACTGTTACTTGCTTGCCAATGAACTTTTTCAGTCATCAAGATGATGAAGAGTAATAATAACAACCATTTCATCCTATAGTGAAATGTTAACAAAGAGGAGTGAACAACTGGTAAGAGATGCTGAATTTAATCATGTAAAATTCTGGTTACTGTTTTCCAAGCAGAAAGCTGAAGCTCAAAATGGATGCCTGCATCTCCAGCATTGTGATTTTCAATCCAAAAAATGTAATGGAAGTGAATGGAAGTACTTCTTGAACACAACAGCCTTCTGGATGCTTATTATAATCACTTCAGATACTAGTTTTCCAGTATTTTTTAACACATGAAAATACTTTCTCTTTTTCACCATACAGTAACACATCTTCTCAAAAACTATCAGCCATGCAAAGAGAAGGACAAACATTCTCAGAAGCTATGAAAAAAATTATATAACATTTACTTTCATACCCTCTTCTGAAGCCACCTTTCCCCGTGCCATGAGTTAAACAGGAGAAGCTAAGGATGGGGAGACTATGCTAGAGAGAGCTGCAAAAGCTTCTTGGCTGTAAAGACTTCCTCATAGTATGAGAGGCATCAGAGGGTTACTGAAGATTTACAGAAACTGAAGCATAAAAGACAGATTTCTAGGTTACTTGTAACAAAGAAAGGAAGGGTTGTGACAAACCATTTCATGGTACAACACTCTTGCCTAAATGAAGACTGTGACATGCTCTAGAAACGATGTATCCAGTTCTACTGAAAGAAGAAACAACAGAAGAAATTGTAACATGTTGAAGACAGGGTATTTCATCCACCCCCACTACTCTGTCTTGTCTGGCAGTCTGTCTTCATGTTTGATTGTTTATTGCTGTTAACAGATTTCTGCTAAAAAAAGTAAATTAAAATCAAATGCAGAACAGGTATATTTATTTTTTGCTCTGTTCTGTATGAATTGCCATTTTAAAAAAATCAAAAACTAGAAGTGGTCACTCTGTGCTAAAAGGAGGAATACTTTAGTAAGTGTAAACAATCTTGATGCTCTTAGTATTAAATTTTTTGTTCTAAAGAAGAAATGTTCCTGTAAGGTAGCACAAGCTGTCCCCATCAAGACAGATAACAACATCAGGATTCATTACAGCCCAGCAAAATCAGCATCATTATTATTCAATTAAATACTAGGATAGGTAAGACATGCCAGTAAATTCTTATACAAGTCCAAAGAGTAATTTTGCCAGGTTGCTTGCAAACATTTTTTCCACACTTTTCCATGTATTTACCCTCTGTAATACAGCCCTACATGTGTACCACTAACATATGCTTGCCTCTGTCTTGCAGTCCCACAGAACTGCTAGCAAATACTTACCAGAAACTAGCCAACAAGACATGGGACTGTAAGGTTTAAAGTCTTTAAAAGACTTGAAAGTCTTCAAGAGACTTTAAATGCAACCAATGAACTGAGACAGAGATGGCAACACTGACATTGTCAGTCATCTGTCAGTGTCAGACACTGACATTGTCTGGTGTGTAGGGTGAAGCACTATGTCAGCAGGCACCTGGAATTTTAAACAGTGGAAAAAAACACCAAGTAAGGCAGCTGATGGTTGTATAGCACTGCTGTCCTCTATAACCATAGCTACAGAGAGGGAAGCTAATGCAGCCAGCAGTAGGATTCATTTCCACATTAAGTCTCTGGCACGGCCTAGTACAGGGAAACTGGAAATTAAGTTAATAGGTCCACAGAAAAGTTTAAGATCATCTATTCTAATTTCTGGTATCCCAGGCTATTAAATTCTCCATAGTTACCCTGTATCAAGCTCAAGAAAGAGAATCTGTTTACCAGCCATCAGAGTTCTTCAAGACCTTTCATCCCTAGGCACATACTAAACACATGCTTCACAAGTTTGGTCTTGGAAATCCTGCAGTGTTAGTAGCACCCGAAGCACATGAGCTACACCCTGAAGGCACAGAGAGTTGTAGAAGCTCAGAGTTTCTCAACTCCTTTGTGGAGAACTTGTATTTGGCTAAAGCCTAACTTCCAGAAAAGGATCTATTTTTGATTTGAAAGCCTTCAAGAGATGGAAAAATCACCACCTTCTCTCATAGTTTGTTCCACTGGTTAAATGATCGCTGTTGAAATGTTTGCTTCATTTCCAAGGTGAATGTCTGTCTTCTAGCTTTATGATTTTTTTCTACTTTTCTTCACCAAATTAAAGAGTGCTTTAGCAGTTAGTACTTCTCCTCATTGAGTTTTAAAGCCACTTATCATGTCATCTTTAATTCTTTTTAACAATCTTTTTACTTTAGCTCTTTAAATCTCATTTTCTCTGCATATTACTTTCCCAGTATGTTTCTTCAAATGCAGATATCAGAAGCATATGCAGCATTAAAATTTTATTCATATCAACAAAGCTGTACAGAGACATGAAGAACAATTTCACCACCCCCATTTTCAGAGCCATTTCAGGCCACTGTTAACAGCCTTTTTGACACAGCATTAGACAAGAATCTTACAGTATCCTACTGACTGCAAACACACTCTCACGGAAGTCCTTTACATGTTATTAGAATGTAAATGCAATAGGGAAGAGCAAAGCCTACACACATGAAAAAGTATCACAGAGAAACAAAGTACAACTTTCACAGATTTTATTTTGCTCTTTTAGCAGGTTTTTCCTCAGAATTTTCTGGAAGAATGCCCAAGCAGACTCCATTAACAAGCAACAGGGGAAAAGAGCATCAGCCACTCTCGGTTCACTAATTGTGTTTGAACACAGACAGTCACCAAGTCTCACAACCACCACAGAAACTAAGCTGTCTTGTACTTCTCCTAAAATGTCATCTTCAGTAAAGACAAAACATTATTACAAGTCTTTACATGTAGAAGGTTTCTCCTGTCATCCCCCATTTTACTAAACACTCCACTGGAGGCATCTCACTGGTAACTGCAGTTCAGCAGTACGTACAAACACTACAACAAAAATATGCAAGCTAGAAAATACAGATAACATGAATAATTCATAGCCATAACCTGCAAAAGTACAATTTTGCATGCATAACTGTATACCCATTAGGTTAAATTAACAATGCTAATGCTGGCATACTTCCAACTTTCACCAACTTTGCAGGTAGGGTGGTGCTCTATCAGAAAATTCCAGTAATACCTTATTCAATAAAACCACATAATACTACTTGTCTTGGAAATGTGAGGCATATTATAAATTTAATAAGTCCAACTATAATATATATATATTTTTTTAAAGTATCTCCTATCTTATTTCTATTGCACTTGTGTTCAGTAGCATCTCACAAAAGGCTGACAAACACCCATTTCTGTATGAAGCACACATCCACTGACTCATTGATCACTCGACCTTCCAGGTCATTTATTAAAACAAACACCTTTTTTACTAGGGATGTGCTACTTTGTGAAGTAAAGCACTTAAACTAGAAACTGTGTGACACACTCCAGAACTTTCCAGTAACTTTTACCCCTGCAATTTCCACTTGTATGCCACTAAAGCTATGAGATCTTTTACAGCACAACTACAGAGCAAATCTTTCAATAACAAATGTGGCACCAAAACACATTTCCTAACAAGCCTTTTTCATTTGCCAAAATGCTTATTGCTACACAATCCTTACATAAGTATTAGCAATTGCAAAAGAACTGGCTGCCTTCAGGATATGCCTAACATACAGAAGTCAGCTTTTTCTACAAATAATCAGCTCTGCTGGATTCATCTTATAGTTACAGGGCAGTATCTAACTTTTCATGGCCTATCTTTTACTTGGAAGACAAATGGATCATATCACTCCTTAAAAAATTACTTTTACTTTTTTGTAAAGTATGATCATGTGTAACAACAATTTCAGCACCTGATTCTCTTAGTATCTGAAACAAACTGCCCAAAAACAAATTCAAGAAGGGACAGTTCTCTTTAATTTACCAATCACACATACAGAGTACAGCAACTACCTTACATGTTAATTTCATTTGCAGGGTCAGTTAGGTAGTTAATAGATACAACCACATTACAGAAATCACACAATAACTTCAGTCTGAAAACAAAGTCCAGAAGACAGCACATGAATGTATCCCTGTTGCATCTTTAATTTATATTTAGTCAGATACTATGGATGTGGAATGCAACTTAAAAGGTCATCTTTTTGTAACTTTTTATAAGTCAAAGACTCAAACACAAAACTTACATATAGTTAAGTGGTCAAGAAAAGTTCAATCCATGAAACAGATTTTATCTAATGCTTCACAAAAGGTCAGATATATGCTAGAATCAGTTTCAGCATCCTTGCTTAGCTCTTTTTCACTCTAATTGCTGGTGACTTAACAATTTTTAATCATCTGATTGCTCTGGTTATCCTGATTCATGTAATGAATCACAAGAATCTCAAGCAGAAAAACAGTAACAACTGTTATTAGAAAAGAATCTTAAGCATCATTAGTTCTTTAATAATATTGGTTAGGAAACTTTCCAAAGGGAACCTGAAGTGGACAGTCTCAGAATTCCTTCTTTGCTATGAGTTTTCATTCTCTTTTTCTTTTTTAATTAAATAAAAATCATCTTCCTCCTCTCCCAAGACAATATTCATTAAGGCCCAAATACTATCTTTCACAGAAAAGGATAAGGCAAGTCATGTGCTTCATCTAGAAATTGGTAATAAGCTAAGAGGACTCCCAACACCTCCACACTCACCCTTCATGTCTTCCTAAAATTGGAATATTTGCAGAGGGGAGTGATCCAGATTTCTAACTTCAAAAGCCCCACAGATTGTCCACTTTAATCACTTTTTTCAAGCACTGCAAGAGCTACAGTGTTCAGCAATTTCTGAATTACCTGAACATTGCAGCTTATATTAGCTTTATTAGCAGAATTTTTACCAAAGTTTTTTAGATTCCTATCTAGAGGATAAGCTTTGATGCCTGGGGGCATCAACCAACAGACAGATTCTGTAATGAAAAATGGGGCTTAGCTAAGGATTTCTAATGTACAAAAAAGCATTTGATAAATGAGAAATGAACTACTGCTTATGAATGGATAAGAATCCATGAAAGGACAGACAGCCTGAAGAGGACACTTCATGTCCCCATACAGGCCAGGGACCATCTAACTCAAAATAGCTTTGCAGAAAAGGACTTGGGGGTTCTAGTGAGCACCATCTTGATTATGCCTCAAAAGAGAAGGTTTGGGGGATGCATGTGTAAATATCTGACAGAAGGGAGTAAAGGTGACAGACTCTTCTCAGTAGTGTCCAGTGACAGAAAAGAAGCAACAAACAAATTAAAATACAAGAAATTCCACTTAAAGAATTCCCTCCCCATACCACTCTGGGAGTGTTGTCAAACACCAGACCAGATTAGAGAATTAGTGGTGTACAGCCTAGGGATGATCCATAAACAGCCATAAAGGTTATGAAAACTTTGGTTAGTTGCTGGCCTAGGACTTGAGAGACTTGGTCCAACCCGTAGCTCTGCTACAGGCCTGGAGAATGACCTTGAACAAATGACTTCTCTTCCTGATGCCCATGTCTGCACCAGGAAGACACAGATAAAAAAAGCTTACCTCTTCTTTCCATCACTTTTCAAAAGGCCTGGCTGACTGGGGAGGTACCAGCAGACTGGAAATCAGCCAATGTTACCCCCATATATAAGAAGGAAGGAAGGATGATCCGGGAAGCTACAGGCCTGTCAGTCTGACTTCTGTGCCAGGAAAGCTGATGGAGCAGATCATCCTGAGTACAGTTCTGCAGCACTTGCAGAGCGGCCAGGGGATCGGGTCCACTCAGCATGGCTTCACAAAAGGCAGCTCCTGTTTGACTAACCTGATCTCCTTCTATGATGGGGTAACCCACTTATTAGATGAAGGAAGGGCTGTGGATGTTGTCTACCTTGACTTTAGCAAGATGTTTGACACAGTTTCCCACAGCATTCTCCTAGAGAAGCTGGCTGCTCGTGGCTTGGATGAGCACACCCTTGGCTGGATCAAAAACTGGTTGGATGGCCGAGTCCAGAGGGTTGTGCTCAATGGAGTCAAGTCAGGTTGGCGGCCGGTCACAGGCGGTGTCCCTCAGGGGTCAGTGCTGGGGCCTCTCCTGTTCAACATCTTTATTGATGACTTGGATGAGGGGATAGAGTGCACCCTTAGTAAGTTTGCAGATGACACTAAGCTGGGTGGGAGTGTCGATCTGCTTGAGGGTAGGCAGGCTCTGCAGAGGGACCTAGATAGGCTGGATAGATGGGCAGAGACCAATGGGATGAGTTTTAATAAGGCTAAATGTAAAGTCCTGCATTTTGGGCGTAACAACCCCCAGCAGCGCTACAGGCTCGGGAAGGTGTGGCTGGAGAGCTCCCCAGCAGAGAAGGACCTGGGGGTGCTGATTGACAGCCGGCTGAACATGAGTCAGCAGTGTGCCCAGGTGGCTAAGAAGGCCAATGGCATCCTGGCTTGCATCAGGAATAGTGTGACCAGTAGGAGCAGGGAGGTGATCTTGCCACTGTACACGGCACTGGTGAGGCCACACCTCGAGTACTGTGTGCAGTTTTGGGCACCGCAGTTTAGGAAGGACATTGAGCTACTAGAGAGGGTGCAGAGAAGGGCAACTAAGCTAGTCAGGGGTCTGGAAAACAGGCCTTATGAGGAGAGGCTTAGGGAGCTGGGCTTGTTTAGCCTGGAGAAGAGGAGGCTGAGGGGAGACCTTATCGCTCTCTTCAGCTACTTGAAAGGCCATTCTAGGGAGGCAGGTGTTGTCCTCTTCTCCCTTGTGACTAGCGACACGACTAGAGGGAATGGGCTTAAGCTGTGCCAGGATAGGTTTAGATTGGATATTAGGAAGAATTTCTTTACTGAAAGAGTGGTGAGATACTGGAATAGGCTGCCCAGGGAGGTGGTGGAGTCACCATCCCTGGAGGTTTTTAAGAAGAGGATGGATGTGTTTCTTCAGGGGATGATTTAGGGATAAGAGTAGTGTAGGGCTATCGGTTGGACTAGATGATCTTGAGGGTCCTTTCCAACCGTAATGATTCTGTGATTCTGTAAATACTTCAAGAGTTATAGACCAAAAAATTGTTAAGTACTTGGTATTGTTATTGAAACTGTCTAGCATTGATATTTAACAAAAGTAAAGAATATTTTTGTAGGGAGTCAGAGCATCTTTTTAATTGCCTTAGTGTTTTGATGGCACTTCTGCATGGAAACACTGCCTCCCAAAGCTCTCTATAGAAAGTTCTTTATATCACAGATACTTCTCAACATTTGGCTTTGATAATTTATTAATCAAGAGACTGAGTTTAAATAAGGCTCCAGTTTTAAAGTGAATAAAGCTCTAAATGGAATCAAGTCTTCATTAGTTAACAGATTCTAAAGTGAGGCTTAATAGCAAATAAAAAAAACAAAATGAAACAACTTTGTCACAAGCACGTTCTAACTGAGAGGTAACAGCTGTACTTGAACCAGTTAATACTGTAGCACTCCATTTAGGAGGAAGTTTTAATTGTTTCAGCAGAAACATTCAAGAAAGTATTTCCTTTTCAAAATTCTCAAATCTTACTTAGCATCTTAATAAAAAACCCTCTCTTCCATTCCCAAATCTCTTCTTTATTAACACAGTTTAAAAGAGCCCTAGCATGCAATTTTCTGTTTGCTTACTTAAAGCCTCTCACATCTTTAAAGGAATTCCATCTGAAACATCTCTGCCCAAAACATTGTTTTAAGCTTACTCTTGCATTTGTTTGTGAACAAAACCAAATCACTTAAACATGTTAAATGGAGGATGGCAGCTACCTACTCCAGTTGCAAAAGGCCAAACTTAATTGATCACATAATCATTTGCAAATGTTCAGCATCTCATTAAAAAAAGCCAGAAAATGGGTACAAAGTGCTGACTAGTAAAGCAAAGAACTGAAAAATAAAGACTTGCATCTGGAACTGATCTTTGTAAGAGTTTCATAAGCAGACAAACAATACACGTGGCAGTGTAATAAAACATCAGCATGAGACCTCCTCCATACTCTGAAGGGGGTACACTGACCACCAAGTTCTTGAGTCTTGAGTTGTCTCAGAGCAGAAGTTCTGTCCTGAATTTGAGGTAAATCACTGGAAAGTTTTTAAACTTCATCAGAATCATTGGAAACTTCAGAACCATTGGAAAAAATTCTAACAAAAGCTGATTAATCAGAAAATTGCAACTTGTTGGATTCTCAATGTCTGTCTGAGGTTAGATACACTAGTCTGAAGGCCAAAGGTGCAGAGACACTAAATGACTAAATGACTATCCATTTTAACACTGGGGAATTGTGTTAAACCAAACAAAAATAGTACTGGTAGTGTACTATTTACCAACTGCTGCTACAGCTTGCAAGAATTCTGAAAACAGAGTAAACCTTAAATAGTCCTAAAGAATTATTATTCTGTTGTTTCTGCAGCTAAAGGCCAAAACATTTTATCACTTTCCAGAGGCTTTATCTTGTCCATGGCCTGTGCCTGTGGTTCATTCTGATCACTTACTCAATTGTTTTCTGATCACCTTTCTGGAGGCAAAGACCACTGGAAATGTGTATGACTCCACAGGACTGAGTCTGGATTTGATATGCTGTTATCAGTCCTACTGTTTTTGTTTACTCCCTGTCAATGTTTCCTCCTTATTTCTAGTTAATAAATATTCAGAGTTTTCTATATTGAGCAGTTAGTGTGAGCCTGGAGTGTTGTAGCTCCTCTGCAGTAACTCCTTGGACAGATGTACTTCAGGCATGCTGTATCAAAAGGACTTACTCTACTTAATAGAAGTTATTTCTACAAAGCACTATTAGACTTCCCTTTACAGAAACCAAAGATTTCTGTAAATATACAGAACATACAGATATATGTACACACAGATACAAATATACAGACTATACTTTCATAAGCAACTCCTATACAATATATTTGGTTTATGGTATGAATGGAGTTCGTGTATCACTTTGGCTGTTTCGGGTTCTAAATAGCTATATTGTAATTGTTTAGCAGACTACAATAGAGGACTACAGAGAGATGCAAAACACTGTCCAAAAATCAAAAGACTGCACATGCATTATAAAATTAGAATATTATCCTAAGGTTGCTAAACACTAAACAGTAGTCTTGCTGCTCTGGGTAAAATACTGCCCTATCTATTTATACAAAACCTTGAAGTGGGGAAAACAGACCATGTTTGAGAGGACAGATTTTGCTGCACCTTTAATATACATGCCTTGTTTGTCTGCTTACAAAATTCTTACCAAGAACAGTTCCAAATGATGTTTCTATTTTTCAGTTCTTTGACTCACCAGTCAATGCTCTGTATGCAAACATACAGACACAGCAGCCAAGTTTTACAGTGACTGTGGGCCATTTAATTACCTACAGTAGCTAGCTAAGAAATACCAATGGCATTATGACAATTTCTTCTTGTAAACTTTGCTATATTTCTTTTCTATTTCTCTCACAGTTAAATACACAAATGGTAAAGCACTACTTCAAATATACCAAATACTATGTGTGCCTTCACTTGATTTTAAGCTTCTGGTAATTTTTATTTCTCTACATTAATGAACACACTAGAAAGCTGTGCAAAAAGAAGTGTGCAGTAATAAAAACAAAGAACAGAAACATGAAAACATATCTAATACTTCATTGGCTAACTCACAGACTGCATATTCTTGCATTCAAAAAAAGCTACTGCTGGAACACAACTCCTCAGTTCCTCTCCCAACTTGAGTTCCAAAATTTTGCTTATTCTCTTAAATGTGACTGAGCACTCAGATGTTGAGTCTGATGACTAAGTCCCATTATTCAACTACACACACCCAGTAAGTATGGTTTATAGCAGAACTTGTAATAGCTTCTACATTTGTGGTACAGTTTATGAAGCTGTTACTTTGTAGGCAGGAGGAAACTGAAAATGGTTCAAGTGGCCAGAAGGAATAAACATCTCTCTTTCTGAAGCTTGTCTTTTTCATGCAACATCTTAAGTGGTTAAAATACAAACTAACAAATGTTATCTGTCCTTCTACATGCCAAAAGTACTGCCTATGCCTCCATTAAATTGCAGTAGTCTCTCTCTGCCTTGATTTCTGATTCTTCTGACAATAGATATGGGTTTATTAACACCAGTGCAAACCCACCACTCATGAACTGTATAATCAAATGATGCTTTTTCATGAACACACAGGCTAAGACAAAAAACAAAGCTACAACTGTCTGAAAACACTGTTTAAATTACATGATTTATACTACCTCTGCAGGATTCTTACTCAAACAGCATACAATTGAGCATTTATTCAACCTTTCATTTCTTGCAATGTATAAGAGCATAGGGGAAAGAGCATTACTTGCCAACTGGCAAACTAACAGCACTGCAACAGCTAACAGGACTGATTATTGTTCTTTTAGCTCAAACAGTAACACAAATCAGAATTTTAAAAAGCAGCTTATTTCTTCCACAGGAAAAACACCCCCAAGCTTCAATATGACAAATAAAACTAAACATCCAGAAGAAGTCACAAATGATACAACCTCTCTCTCTCCCCTCACACTGTTCTGGTCTGTCCAAATCAGGGCCATCTTCAAAACCACCCCTGTCCATACTGAGATATCCTTTTCCTCCTCTGCTCAGTTATCTGGGTCTACATGAGGAGGAACAAATAAACTCTAGTTTCATTTTGTCCTGGTTTGTGTTAGAACAGAACTAATTCTGTTCAGTGCTTTTACTTTTCAGCTCAGTCTCTTCTAAGTGACTGCACTTTCTAAAGTTAATGGCATATTTGTCTGCTTCCAGAAGTGATAATTCCTCAGGTGTAGAGTTAGTAACGAGGATTAGTATGCAGACCAATTGGGGTGCAGAGTAAAAGGCTGTGCCTGCAGGGAGGAGCAGACAGGACAGGGGACCCTAAACTGACAAACAAGGTATTCCATTCCATACACATCATACTCAGTTTAAAGCTGAGATCATGAGGGTCAAGCCCCTTCTTCAACACTCAGCATCCAAGGAGGACTCTGTTCTGCCTTTGATGAGCTCCTGAATCCAGCTCCTGAATCCAGCTCCTGAAGTCCAGCTCCTGAAGTCCAGCTCCTGAAGTCCAGCTCCTGAAGTCCAGTGTGAGACTTGCCCAGTGCCTGCTCACAGCATCAGTGGTAAGAGTGATGTAATTGCCATCAGGAAAGTTGGGTTCAAAACTAGTTTTGTATTTATTTTTATGTATTTCATTTTATTGTTACTATTTTTCATTGAATTAGTTTTAGTTTTCTTTTCAATCCACAAGTCTCTCTCCCTTATTCCCTTCCTCTTCCCCTTGGAGAAGAAAGGGGCTAACAGCATCTGTCACTCCTTTGGTGGCCTGCCCAGCCATAACCCTTGACACCTTTCAAATGTATCCTTCAGAGTGGGAGTATCTCTTCAGTATACCATCAGAAAAAGGTTTCTCAATTTTGGAGACAAAAAAATTGGACTGTTTGTTATAGTCAGATTACAGAAGTTTAAATACTTGATGCAAAGGAGAACAAGACCAATTATTGCAATGGAAAAAACTGTCTTTACTTTTCATTTCCAGATATTTGTTAAAATATCTTTTCCCATTTGTCAAATCCTATTTTTGCTGCTTCTTTTTTAAAGGAAAAAAAAAAAGAGTTGCAGTGCTTTTGAATAGTTTTCATACATATCTGATATAAGCAAGCAACAAACTAAGGGCATTTCATGACAATTCCAACAGTATTTAATATTCATTTCTGGCTCTGAGCAAATTGTTTCCACTGCAACTGGTTTACTCTCCTTTTAATTAAAAGTTAGACTGCACAGTTATATAGTAAAAATAATTAGGATATTAATTACACTCAGTGCAGCAATATTTAATTTCTCCTGTCATAACCATACAGCAAGACAACTCTAAAACACATTGTAGCACGAGTATAAACTGGTTTAGGTGTTAAAATGAAGGCTCAGTCTTACAGAAGTATTTATGTGCAGGAACATAAAACAAATTCCCCACTGATAATCCTTTAGACAGCCAGGTTTGCACTCCTGAATTTCCCTCTGTAGGGACAACTCCTCATCATAGCACTCTTAACACACTCTGTCTCCAGCCTTGTGGCTTTGCCTCTGCAGCAGTACAATTCCAAAAGCAGGTTTAACAGAGTATGTCTCCTACCCACCCTCTTCCTCTCCATTCCAAAGCTCTGATGGTCAGCACAATATTGGAGGTGTTATGAAATGTGGATTTGACTTCTCTCTGGCTATGGGCAGAACACCACCCAAATCCCAGCATTTAGCATGAGATCACCAAGAGATCTTTACAGAGAAAGCCAACTGTCCCAGTTCAGTTTCTCAGATCATCAACTCTTCTGGCTACAGCTGCAATGCTACCTCACTAGATCACTGTGCAATTGCAAAGAGGACACATGTGCATAAGAACAAGATATTTGGAGATACTTGGAGAGTCCTACTGCTAGAAAAGAAACACTTGCAGATTAGGATTCTTTGCTAAGGAGGCAGCATATTACATTGACTTTTATCTTGTGGTTCATGTGTGGCACTGAGTGCAACAAAGCAAAGTCATTAGGATTTTTATTCACAGAATCACAGAATATTAGGAGCTGGAAGGGACCTCAAAAGATCGTCTAGTCCAACCCCCTTGCCACAGCAGGATTCCCTAGACCAGATCTCACACAAGCGCGTCCAGATAGGTTTTGAATACCTCCAGAGAAGGAGACTCCACAACCTCTCTGGGCAGTCTGGGCCAGGGCTCTGGCACCTCAACTGGGAAAAATTTCTACGTGTATTCACACAGAATCTCCTATGCTTCAGCTTACAGCCATTGCCTCTTGTCCTGTCACTGGGCTTCACCGAGAAGAGCCTCACCCCATCCTCCCGACACACACCCTACACATATTTAAAAGCATAGATGAGGTCACCCCTTAGCCTCCTCTTCTCCAAGCTAAAGAGACCCAGCTCCCTCAGCCTTTCCTCATCAGGAAGATGTTCCAGCCCCTTCATCATCTTTGTGGCTCTGTGCTGGACTCTCTCCAGCAGTTCCCTATCCTTCTTAAACTGAGGGGCCCAGAACTGGACACAATATTCCAGATGCGGCCTTCAGGGCATCATTCAGTGATGCTTCCCTTTTAATATATTTTTGAAATATATTAATTGAAATATATATGGAAAATATGAGTTTTATTTACAACACTGAGTCTAATTCACAACACTGTCACCATATGGCATGAGTATTTCACAACATAAATAAATATCCTTTAAAAATCCAATTCCTTTAGCAACAGATAGCTTCTTTAATACCACCAAGAGAGCACTGTGATAGTACAGACACTAAAAGAAGGCAGCATGTTTTAAAAGCACTTGCTTCAGACTCAAGACACAAAACACCATTATTTGGGACATTATCCAACTTCAGATCAAACAGGAAGCAATGATCTACATACAAGCTAACCCAAATATCTCATTAGTGTATTAAGAAGAAATCATCAGCTCAATTTTAGTAACTATCACTAAAAATTGTGGCACCACTATAAGCTACCAGCTTTGCTTGATGGTTTTTCAGATAGATAAAACATTGTGCAGTGTGGAAGAGTTAACTACTCTGCACACTAAAGCTTTTTCAACATTTTATTCAACTTTTTTTTTGTAATATGCAAGGAAAAGGTCACTATTGAATGATATCTTCTAAGGTATAATTTGAACATATTGAAACAGACCAAGACTAACCACCAAGAACTAAAGCAGATATGTTGCTATTCATTTCAAGCTAGATTTAAGTAAGAATGAATAGCACTTGACAGCCTGTAAGCAACATAAGCAATATCCCATCCTCATTACTTCTTAATGTATTACGTAGAATTACCTTAGCAGAAGTTCTTTGGGTAGTTTTTTGTTAATTAGGGCTTCATCATTATTTGAGAAAACCTAGAAACAGAAAGAAAAACTGTCATTTAAAAAGACCAACAAAAAAACCAGCTTTTAGAGAGTATTTTCACCTTCTACTTAGGTGCTCAATTCTTTTAAATTACTGTTATTTTCAAGTTTTCAACATGTTAGTTGAAAATGCTATACAATAATTTCAATATGCACAAGGCTACACCCACACATACACCTGCTCTTCCCTCCTGTTAAGATTTAACTGCACAAAAATTATGGAGCAACCTAATGATCATTAAACAAGCCATCAGAAGCACACTTACACTCCATAAAGAAATATTTTAGGTAGCAGTAAACTTCTAGCAGCAGCAAGACACGTGCAAACTCACACTAGCTGCACTGCAATCCCAAAACTGTCCCATTACAGACAACAGGAACCAGACACTTCCCAGTTATTCAGGTCCCTTCCTTCACTGTCCACAGTGGAAATACTTTAGTTTAGGTATATGAATATGTATAAAATATAATAATCTAAAGATTTAAAGTATTTACTGCCACAGACATGACAGCAGCTGCTATATAAGCAAGGGAAACACCTCAAGAAATGCTACAAGAAAAACTGAAAGTACCTCTCACTCAGAACATCACATTATCACCTATCTCCTAAGAGAAAGGATGTGAAGAGGCTGAAAGAAAATGCCCAAGGGAAAAAGCAGGGAATACTAAGATTAGATAGGAAAATGGTTCTGCAAGATGACAAAAGGAGCAGTCCACATTTAAACAGGAAAACTAAACAAAGGAGTTACTGACCACACATACAACTTACTGTAAATATTTAGCTATTTATATTTAAATATTTTAGGAACACAGCAATAAACAAAACAGAAGGTGAATCAGAATTTAAGAAACCATGTCAGACTGGAGGAAGTCAGAATCACAAACAACCACTCAAAGAGAAGGCCTTTATGGAGTCCATTTGCTGTCTACATTATTAGAAACAAAAGCTAGAAAGGGATCCAAAACAGCTGAGAGTTTTCTAAATGCTGAAAGGTAAATATGAAAACCACACAAACCAGAAATATGAAAAGCAACTGGAAGAAATTTTTCCCCTGTCCTTCACTAAGAATATGCTGCTCCTGAGTCAAGCATCAGGGTATTACCTACCATCACCATGTTACATTCTTGGCAACTATTTCCTTTGCTTCTTCATTTAAAAAAACCCCCAATAATTAAAACCAAAACAAACAAAACAAAACAAAAAAAGAAGTTTGAGGAGAGGTGGTTCTGAAAAAAACAGCCTTGCTTAGTAGTGTGCTAAATCAAGTACTTATGAGCAAATGTAGATTTGGGAAAGAGGGAAGACAAAGTGAGAGATACCAAAGAACACCAGCAAAATGGGAAGACAGATCTAGACTGCAAACAAGGCTGAATATTTATCAAGTCAGGAATGAAACCTAAAGTTGGGTGATTGTCTCCAAAGGAGACAGTAATTCAGAATTAAATCCACACGTTTCCCTCCTCCTGGGGTAGACAGAACAAATGTCCTAGTTAAATTGTAAATATTGCCATATGTAAAAAGCATCAAGTCTTCCAGGTTTTAACTGACAATAACAGTATTTATTTAGTTATGCAGTAATAGGCATTGTAAGAACAATATGTTTTACAGAAAAATTCTGACAAAATAAAATTGAAGTTTTATTCAGTTCTGATGTGCAGATTTTTGTCACCAAACACAAAACCCATCAGCTTGCTGCACATCTCTCCTCCTCTGTGGAGACACCTAATTACTGCCTGTGCAATTTCCCCTTCACTGTGCTATTGAAAATACCTCTTGCTATAGCAGCAGGAAAGCCAGCAGATAGGCTTTGCTACCCAGAGCAGCTCAGATGGACACTAAAGTAATGAATGGCATCCTAAAAAGCTCTTTAAACACAGCAGAAAAATGGAGGAGAAAAGGGAAAACAATCTTCCTTTACTACAAATTTTGGATTATCTCATGTTATACTACAGAGTGCTCTCTAATGGTCAGAGAATTGCTGCTGGTTGGCACTTCCTGCAGAAATGTACAATTAAAGCATTAGGCAGACAGTAACACCATGCAAGCAGCCAAATGTAACTGTATCTAGGCAACAAAAAAGAGTGTTAGACAGGCAAAGGGATATGCATTGCCAACAGAACTGAAATAAGTTCTGAAACAGGGAAGACAACAGCTGATGCACAGGACTGGTGTTAAATTAGAACCCATGGTAAAGCTTTCTGTGTAAGCCATAAAATGACAACACACCAAAGTGAATCTCCAAAGGTGACCCCACCTCAAACCAAGCCTGTCTTCAGCAGAGATAGGCAGGCAAGTCTTTCATTTCAACACTTTGGCACTATCTGCCCTGCAAGCTCTTGCTCCTATGCTCCAGCTGTTCACCAGGCTGTCTCAGGCTTTGACTTTGTGCACTCTAAAGCCCAGCCATCCTGGTCTGTTGCGGTCACTAGCATCTTTTTTCATCTTCCACACCCTCTACCAGAGCCCAGGGCATTGTCTTCAGTAGGTTTATAGCTTTCTCCTCGCTGCCAGACACCCACTGGATCTTTTGCACTAGTCTTTCCCCAGGATCTTTTCTCTTCCAGCACAGTGACAAACTGATTGATCAAAAGCAACTAACACCTCACAGGAAAGCCTTTTGTTCCTCCTTTGTTGGTCCCCTTAAAGAGTAAAGGCTCACCTTCAGAGAACATGATCAAACACACCTGGAAACATCTCTCTGTCTTTCCACAATGCCTTCCACTGACCTAGGGCTGCCTATAACAGCTATCTTGCTTTTAAAAATTTTCCCCAGAGTAAGTGCTGTCCAGTACATTAAAACCCACCAGGCAGATGCAGCTGGTCACATCACCCACTTTGCTGCTTGGTTTTCTTCCAGAACAGCCATAATTCTTGTTTTGCCAGCACTGGTATTAATACCACATTATTCACATTTTACTGGAGGGCATCAGTCTGGCTCTGCAGGGCCCTGTTCTCACTGGCTGACAGATCAAGGTCATTTGTGAACTTCAGAGCTGATTTCAAAGGTGCACATCTCTATTCCAAGGCCTTTGGCTATTCCAACTCAATTGCCTCTTAGCATGGAGCAGAAGATGCTTGGAAGTTGCCTTGCCTGCTCTCTAGAGCACACCAGCTCATTGACCAAATAGCTGACATGACTCTTTCCCATGTGTTTTTCAGAAAGCATCCACCTACTGACAACAAGACATTTGGAAGGGACCAATCAAGCCTTTTCAAGAACATGGCTTAATTGCTGCAAGCAACCAAGAGGTTAAGGCTTAACAGGTTAACCTGTCATGTTAGCTGAGCTGCCTATCCTTTAATACAAGACTTAAACTTGCCTCCTACTGTCACCACAAACAAAGCAATCCTCTGAACTAGCCCCATACATGGAGCATACTTTCTCACACTATCTTACCAGCACTCTTATTTAATGTGCTCTGATACACATTTATTTACATATTTAATGCAGATATTTAATGTAAATTCCAATACAAACCAAGGAGGCACAGAACAAACTCCAAGTTGCACAGACTTTTCTCTACCATGTCAACACTTCAGACTGACTTGAGTGTGATGGTTCCTACTTTAACCTGTTAAAAATTAGGAAGGGGAAATCAAGAAATCCAATGGTTGGTAGAATTAGTGATTGACCTAATTACTTGCAGGCCTAAAATTCAGTTGAAAGATAGCATTTTATCAATACTTGCTATCATGTAACTGATGTTTGGTAGCTTCCATGACAGAAAGCATTAGATTCAATCCAATATCAAACCAAAAGAAACAAGCATTGTGCCATTATTTCCTGAAAAGGTTTGCAAGTTCTGCTTCCCCAATGTGACTCCATGATAAGAGCTACATGGACAACTAACCATCCATTTAGGTTACAATCCACCTAGTTCCTACCCTGTCTTTTAAAGTCTTGTTCTGATCACTTCCAGAAACAGCAAAACAAATCTGACCCACACAGAAAAATTAACTACCCTTTACCTAATGACTAGAAACTGGTTCAGCTCAGGGGAACTGGTCTAGTGATTGGCATCCCTGCCCATGGCAGGGTGGTTGGAACTAGATGATCTTTAAGGTCTCATCCAACCTGAGCCATTCTATGATTCTATAAAAAACAAAACAAAACAAGACCCACACACAACACAAAACACCAACTACTGTTTAAGCACAAAGAAATTTGGAAAAAGCTGTTAACTGTATCCCTGTGTATTCTGTAAACATACATAAAGGAACAGATGAAAAAACAGGCTTGACAAAGTTTCATCTTCAGCATGTTAGTCATATGATTGTAAATCTTTCTTTCAGTTTGTTTAGTTTGTTTTCTTAAAATAAAATACTTCCTTCTACAGGGATTTACCCATTACTACTCTCTTGAGATTATGCACTTCCAAATAAAAACAGCACATCATGAAGTATTTAGATAGTATTCCTACAAAACAAAATGAAGCATTCATCTAGTAGTCAAATCTACAAATGAGTTTGAAGTGGAAGATGGGGAAACTCATATTATCTACTTCACAGGCCTGTAGATCAGTAGACCTATGCAGAAGCTTAAAATCAGATAGATGAAACAGTTGTTGACTGTAGCCCATCACAAGGGTAGATTATGCATCTTACAGAGGCTATACTTTTTTTGACCAGTTAAGTAACAAATCCCTCATTAGGCCTCAGACAAGCAAATGCAACTTGCAAAAGCCTAAGTTCAAAACATCTGAGAAAGGTCCTTTCCTTGGGCCACTCAAATGACTTTGAGACTCCAAGCAGAAATACTGGAATTAACACCACACAAGCATGGCAGCTTCCATTGCAACATTCACAGAGACTGTATGCTCAGATCATCAGAAAACCAACCCACCTGGTTTCATGCAGTCTTCTAGAATCTTACTATAGAGTACAGATTCTCAGACATTCAGAGCATGATACATTTCTGAAAAATCAGCCCAAGAGAAAAGCTGGTGTCAGTTTGCATTAATGCAGCAATATTTGATTAGGAACAGCCATTCAGCCTAAGCCATCCAAATTCCATTCACATCCCCCTTGGGAGTATACCCTCCAAAACATCTAAGAACCTGTGAAACAAAACTTCTGAGTAATAATATTTACCCCTCCAACATAACTGTTCTTCAAAAACATATTTGAGACTTAGAAGGTACATATGGTTCATTATAGCCTCTTCAAAGTCATTTCAAAGCAGTGCTTGGTCTGCACCATAAACTGGTTCTGACTGAATCAGTCAGAACTGATGTTTTATCTAGTACTCCAAGTGTGAAATCTTTATTACAAAGGGCAAATCTTCTCTGCAAGGCAACCTCCCTCAACTCTGAACCAGAAAAAAAGATGACAAAATCCGTGTTGTGGCTGCACACACCTTAAATGTAGCATACAATTAATAAAAGCTTTCAGTTGCAAAAGACAAATTTAGGTACCTCTTCATGATTAAAAGTAGCAATTATAACTGACTTCAAATGAAATAGCCTCAGAGTTGCATTTCCAAAACATTTCTTTCAAACTGTTCCAAGATGAAAGGTTGAGATTTAGAAGAGAAACTGGACACTCACTCAGTTGTTAGTATTAGCCAAAATTTATGGTTCTTGAATTTCTGCAGAAATAAAATAACCTTGATACTTATGCTCTAGTAGTAGATTATAAACCATTTTTGGAACTACAAGCACAAGAGATTTTGTCCCTTAATATTTAGATAATTACTATATAACATCAAGTTATGATATGAAAATGCCTTTTTCTCTGTGAAGCTCTGTCCCCAGCTTCAACCTCTGAAGACAGACAAGCTTGACAAACTGGTAGAGTTCCACAATTATGCAGATTTGATGATGTCCTGACTCCTTATTGATTTAAATTTACAGAGCATACTGGTTAACCAGTTGAACAGCAATCAAATCCAATGAAAACAGAATTTACTATTTCCTTTTGCCTGAAGGACAACACAGGAAAGCACTGGGGTAGAAAAAGAGAGTATACCATGAAGTATGACCAATATTTTAAGGTAGTAGCTTGATACCAAATTTTCAGTACTTTCTTGTGGGCTGCACAGCAGCAGCTTGTGGTTCCAAGTAGTCATAAATGCACAAGCCTAAAAAAGGGGCACATTTTCAGTTCCAGTACTCCTCTAGCACGGGTGCAGTGTTTTCTACAAGGCAGAAATAACTCTGAAGGAATCACTCAAGAGAGTGGCTGGAGTTTACTGTATCAGATGAGGTGCCCCTGTATTTTGAACAATGCAACTACTGCTGCATTTCCATTACCCCTCTGTACCCAGGAGAAACTATTTTGGTCCATTTAAATGCTCAAATTCATACTGTACTCTTGCTTGAGGTATTGGAGGGGAGGGCACAAATGACCTATCAGGTGGAAATAGGAGAGAGAGCATTTAAGTCAGCAAAAATTATGCATCTTACAGATTCTGTACTTTCCTTTTTTTTTTTTTTTGACCAAGTTTCAAATCCCTCACTAGGCCTCAGACAAGCAAATGCAACTTGCAAAAGCCTAAGTTCAAAGCATCTGAGAAAGGTCCTTTCCTTTGACCACTCAAATAGCTTTGAGACTCTAAACAGAAACACTAGAACAGAGTCCATGTCAGCTTCCAGCACCAGATCATTTGCAGGGATCACACTCAAAATTAATGTCATGACAAAATCAATCAATGTGGGTTCATGTAGTCTTGCAGAATCAGACTATATACACAGATTTTCAGTCTTCCATAGCAGAGTACATTTTTTAAAAATTAGTCTGAGAGAAAAGCTTGATCTTTACAAACTACTAGTAAAAAACCTCCAAATTTCAGTGTCAAGAACAACTGGTTTAAACTTTGATAAAGACTTACAAGTAATTTCTTGCTCCTGAAAAATAAACATGGAATTGATAGAGGAGATACCAGTATGCTTTGAATTTTAAGTCCATCATTATTGCTCTTTTAAAGCCTTACATGTACTTTTTTCTCTTGTAACAACAGATAAAGACTTCTTGCATTTTTAATACTGCAGATTTGACTTACAGCATTTAGGTGTTACTATGTGTTTATGATCTTCCTTCTCAGAAACCTTACAAAATCAAAATATCCCACACGGTGTTAAAAGTTCAAGTGGGAAAGCTGTTTTGTAAAAGCTCAGGCAGACTGCAGGACTCCAACCTTTTTGTGTTCAAATCAAGTCACCCAAAAGACACAGCTCACATATGGTCAGAAACTGCAACAGTTTCTGCATTATACTAAAACATATAGAGGAAAAACCCCAAAGAAAGCTACAGAAGTTATTAGAAAGAGTGCAAGTGAATGTTGTGGTTATTGTCTAAACTACTTCCAGGCTACTGTATGAACTGGGAGGTAGAACTCTCTTGTTTCCACAATTTCATCTGTTTTGCCTAACCCAGTATACCCCATTTATGTGTATTTCTGATGGAGTAGAAACACTGCTATCACACAAGCCAATAATTTATATGATATTAGTGCAGTTATTCCAATTCCTAATTGACAAAAAAGCTGCAGTACTGTTAATGGGTAGCTTTCTGCTGGCATCCAGATCAATACTGTCATAGTGCCAAGATTAGTACTACTCTCTACGCTAACCCAGAAATAGTTGCCATGCTTCAGAGAAAATCTTAGTTTAAACTTTCCACGTCTGCTATCCCCATGTTATCCCCAATTTTAACTAAGATTGTCAAAACATCAAGCAAGAAGCTAATAATGGTCCTTCTGATTTGTAGGAACATATATTCTCTATATTAAAAGGTCTTTTGTTAATTGGTCAAAATGAATTCCTTCCTCACCTTTCCTCAATTTTAAACAATACAGCTATGAAGAATTAAGATGGAAAAATCAACCTAAATCCCAGAGAGCAATTCAAGGATAAGCATTCATTGAATAAAATATCTGAAAAAATATGAAAAGAATTTATTTAAATTACACTATTTCATCTTTTTGTTATCAGCTGTCAAGTGCAACTAAGCAGCTGCCCAATGTAAGAAACCACAGAACAGCAAGGCTTATCTGGTATAATTTCTGAGGTTTTAACATGTGCAGGTACAGACTCTTAGAGGTATCTAATCAGGAACATCAACATGGACACCATACCTGAGGTTTTGTAAGTAGAAAATATTTACTTACATTGTGAGACAGGTTATAAATATTTTGTCCATTGTTTTCCAGTCTGTAACTTTTCCTAAATTTAGGTTAGTTTAGGACATGAGAAATATCCATTTTATTCAACTGAGTTTTAAGATACTGTATCTTCTCTGATATGGAGTAAGACGTGTGATGGAATACTAATGTGAAGTAGGATATGACACTGTCACATCATGAACACTTCACCAATACTACATCATTTGCAGCCTCCTTCCCTGATGTTTACTCCTACTTGTAGCAACAGATAGATCTTAAAGCCTTTGCAAACCAAATCCAACATGATTCTACATAAAAGCCTATTGCAATCCCACACAGTCTATCCATATTTTTATCCCACCTTAAATTTAGTTTTCGAGGTTGGTTTATTTTGGTTCAAACCATATAAGCTAGAATTGGGAAGGAACAGAAGCCAAAGTGAGAAGAAAGGAGGAGCAAGAACAACCCTTCATACAGAAAAAGAAAAGTTACAACAGCACAGGGATATATGCTCCTTCCCTTTGTGAGGCTGAGCGCTCTCTCCCTCTTCCCAGAACTTGCTGCAGGAAACCTACTATCATTATGCATGCAAATATACACCTAAAGTCATGTTCTACCTTAAAACACTGTATACCTCCTCACGTATGAAAGGGTAGCAACTGTGTCTTCTTGCCGTATAAAACTATCACTGTGATCGATAAGGGCATCAGACACTTAAGTTGTAATTGAAAAGAGGGATCATACCAATACCCTTTCCTAACATGCCATGCCTGTCCCTACTCACTCCCCCTTCCAGGCTTTGTCATCTTCTTGAACATCACGATGCACCTCTCCACTGCCACTCACTGCATACACGTACTGTATTGCATCCCCACAGAGCAAGCCTCAACCACTCACTCTTCCTCCCTCACCCTCCACACACATGCGCTCCATGGCACACAAACCTCCTGCCCACCACAGACGTTCCATGACTCTTCTATAAATACATTCAACAGACCATCACAGCTATGCCTACTTACACATATAAGCAACTGTCACTCTAGACACACAAAATACTTTGCCCTGTATCTGCTACATACATATAAAAGTACAGAAAATCCTTACCACGCATCATAGCATACATGCCTATAAAAATATTCACGTATTATGCCACACCCAATATTCACTATATATAACACAGACACAAGCCCAAACCAGACAGCTGTATACAGACACAGCTACACACGGGATGCCATGTCATGTCCCTGCACACAATGTCACATTCCTGCTACAACACATATCTAAAGCCCAAATCATAGCAGAAATGCACACAGTGAAACAGAGGTGTACTATTATGCTCAAGTCCTACCATACAACTGCTATACACGCACAGCCCAAGCCACACCCTAGCTTAACGCACATGCATAAGGATATAGCACAGCACCCACATTGTAAAACCCCCTGCTCCACCAATGGCACACACGTTAGCTTCCTCCCTACCTTATACAGGGCCACGACACACTTCTATCCCACCCCAGCCACTTCACACACTCTAAGAGACACACACTACCTCTCCTGTAATACAGGGGGACAACACATCCTGTGCCGCTGTACACCCAGGCAGACTCCAACCATATCTGCTCTGGCCTTGTAGAGGGAAGCAAGACACTCGCCACACCTCACTCACAGACATGCTGACATCTCCTCTCCCCGCCTGGGCTGCAGCGAAGGACAACGCAGCTCCATCTGCTCTAGACACAGACCCCCTCTCTCTTCCCCACCGTTACAGCAGGGCCGCCACAGCCCCCCGCGCCAAGCCGTGGCACACCGCACCCCAGCACCACACCCGCATGGCCACAGTGCACACACACACCCACCCGTTCCCCGCTGACGTTTCCGCCTGCTCCGGCCTCCACCCCACCCTCAGAGCGAAGAGCCCTGAGGCTCTACCGCCGGGCCTCCAGGGCTGCTCCAAACGGCCCGACTACCTGCCTGGCCCGCCTCACCGCTCCCCACCCTAGGACCCGAGTGGCTGGGTCAGCCCCCTAACGCCCGGTTGCAGCGGCGACGAGACGGGCCGGCCCGCAGGCTCACCATGGCAGAGGCGCGGCGGCGAGGCCGGTTGTCCTGGCGACGAGGAGCCCCGAAGAGGGCGCCCAGGTGCAACGCCTGCGCGCACCGCCACTACCGCCAGTGCACGGGCGGGGACGACCCACCGCTAACTCACATGACCAACACCGCCCCTACACGGCAGGAGGCAGCTCCGCCCCTTAGACCGTCAGGCACCGCCCCTCGACAAATCAGACCACGCCCTCTCCACGGCCCGACTCTGCCCTCTCGCCCCAGGTTGTGCAGTGAGCGGTATATTGACCTGATGGCTAGGGCTCAAGTTGCTGCCTACAGCGAGAAAGACAGACGGTGGTGCTGGCGGGGCCCAAGCCTGTCAGCTCGGTGAGGGAGGGCTTACCAGTTGGCCTTGTGGCCTGTGTATTGGTAGGTGAGGAAGGGCCAGTGCACCTGGCAGGCAGCGACCGTCCCAGTAGCATGCTCCCCTAAAGCTTTTCTGGGTCTTGCCTAGCCTTCGCTAGCCTTGCCTAGTCTTGCCCAGCCTTGCCTTGCCTTGCCTTGCCTGCCGTTCCTCTCGCCTGTGTCCTGCTTGGTCCACTCACCTGCACCTGTCCTGCACGTCTTACTCTGCCTGCATGCCTCTCCTGACTTACCTGCCTTGCCTATCTAACCTGCCTACATGCCCCTACCTGCCTTACGCTGTCCTTCTACTCTCTTCTGCCTGTCTAACATGCCCTGCTCTGCTCTGCCCTGCTTACCTGCCGTGGCTGAGTGTCTTGCTCTGCTTGCCTGCCTTTCCTGCCCAACCCTGCTAGCCTGCCCTATCCTGCTAGCCTGCCCTACCTGCCACACCTTGCCTGCCTCCCTTCTGTGTCTACCCTGCCCTACATGCTTCTCTGTCCTGCCTACCCCATCCTGCCTTGCTTGCCCTTCCTCCCCTTCGCTGCCCTGACTGCTTTCTCTGCAGGCTGGGGCAGGCATACAAGCCAGGCTAACAAAGCAGGGCAGAATAGCCAGGCAGGTCTGGCCAGCAGACTGGGCAGGCTACTAGGGTAGGCAGGCAAAGCAGGCAGACAGACAGACAGTGTTGGTCAGGAAAGGCAGGAAGGGCAGGACAGGCAGGCAGAGTAAGACTCAGCCAGGGCTGGGTAGGATAGGCACTACAGGGCAGAGAGGGAGTGCATGGCAAGTAAGGAGTGCAGGCTAGTAAGCATGCAACACAAGACAGGGCAGGCAGGGCAGGGCAGGAGAGGCAAGGCAGGATGCAGCAGCCATGCAAGCCAGGCTAGCAGAGCAGGGTAGGGCAGGTTAGGCAGGCATGGGGACCTGCCTCCTGCTCTCAATCCTGTTTGCAGCCTGGTTTATTAAGCAGAATGACTGCTGCTGCTGTGTTCAGTCCGATATACTGCCTTGTAAAGGAGTATTTACTCCTTGTGAAGGAGGTTGTAGCGAGGTGAGACTTGGTATCTTCTCCTAAGTAAGAAGTGATAGGACAAGAGGAAATGGCCTCGATATACGCTAGGGGAGGTTCAGATCAAACACTGGGAAAAAGACATGTAGATGTGGTGCTGAGGGATATGGTTTAGTGGTGACCTGGCAGTGCTGGGTTAATGGTTGGACTCAATGATCCAACTCCTAATATTCTGTGATCTTCAAGGTCTTTTCCCACCAAAACAATTCTACTATGCTAAACTAACAGGGCTGCCATCACAGGGTGCAGTCACTCCTGTTGCGGACTTAAGTGTAGGTAACTGGGGATGATAACATCCTAAATTGCTAGAGAAGAATCCACAAAAGCTTGTCTGTCAGGCACTGTAAAACTATGTGTGCTGTCAATAAGAGCATGGCTTGCTTCTGCAAATGCTCTCTGCACAAAACCAAAGGTCAAAGCCAAATACAATATTGTCAATAGCACACTTACATCTGCTCAGCAGTAACAATACCACATGCAAACCCGAGGAGATGGGAAAAACGGGGAAGAAAAAATTATCCCAGCAGGTATTGTTTTTTGTTGATTCAGTCCTTCAGATTTCTAAGAAACCTATGTGGCTATTGTAGAAAAACAAGAGTTTGCTATTTGGAATGGCCTGCATTCATTATTTTAAGGAATGAAACATTCTGGTTTGATTAGCAGTAAAAAAAATGTTTCTTATGAAAGTGTCCTTTCTCAGAACCTGCTCGGAAATAGTTGGTACATGCACATACCACTTGCTGGCACATTTCTGAATCTACTGTCTTATGTTCTCCAGATTCTGGAGAATGACCTGGTTCATACAGTTGATCTGGTCTGTATAGTGGGGAAGAAAGCCTCAGAAATGTGAAATATGCATAAACAATTTAGACATGTTCAGCTGATTTGCTGAAGGCCTAGACTAGCAGTTTCTAAATTCTATTGGTTTGCATTAAAAAGGAAAAATTATCACATGATTTTTTTTTTAGCTCTGTGCAAATCTCTGGACTGTGTTATAAAGACACTCCAAAATTTTCATATCACTGCAGGAAAAAATGAAAATTAGGGAGCTAGAATCAGTTCAAGTTGCAGCAACCTGAAGAAAAACAAAATTGTTTTTGCATAAAGAAGGGATGTTGCAAAGTAATAACCATGTTCCATGAAGAGGAGTTAGGGATAGCCCAGCTGGAATCTCTTTGTGCAAGGAAGGCAAGACATGAGGCAAATGTGCAAGTAGACTCTCCATGGCCCAACATCAGTTCTCATTTGGCTGAAAACTGTCATAAGGAGTAGAACATTGCAGAATAGATTTCAATCAATATGTTATGTATAAAAAGACTATAGGAAAGAAAGGTTCTTTTTTCATTCCCCAGGAAAGATAAGACAGGTATATTTGCCACCTGTGCATTTGTTTAGAATGTGGGAAACTTAAATCCCTATCTTTGGATCTGGACCAGCCAATGAGGTTATAGTGCCTCATGACTGACTTTCTGGAGTCCTTTTTGGCTATGTTGTGGTATCACTTGAAAATTCAAGAAAAGCTTGTTCAAAAAAACCACTCTTGATTGGCTTGAGTTTTATGAAATAAGCAATTAGTTGTGGAAATTAGACTTTAGAAATGTGTGTACAGAATTGTGCACATCCTGGTTTGTCTTCTTCATTTCTTGTAAGTGGAATGTCTCAGTATATACATCTAAGTGTGGAGAGAATATATCCATGTTTAGTGTCCTGTTTTCAACCAATCCACATCATGTAGTGAAAAAAATTTCATCCCCAAATTCCCAGCCAGCTCTAATTTTAACATTCTTTTAGAATCATGAGGGGTTTAGATAATGCCTTTGCACTAGTCTTTTTAAAATGATGTCTTTTTATATTTCATGTGCTGCAGAACTACATTCAAGAGCATGACCTTTTACCTTGACTGTCTGAAGTTACTCCTAATTGTTTTAGACTCTTGTTAAATGCTGACCCAATTCCCCTACAACTTACCTTTTTACCAAACTTTTAAAAAATGAAAAGTAATTTCAATATTTGTCAGAGAAGATGAACAAGAGCCACCCACGAGAAGAGTGGGTTCTTAGTGTGATTCTGGAGGTCTTTGCTCTTGCTATACAGCAGCTTCAGAGCTTCTGAGCTATTAGGTCCTACAGTCCAGAAGACTTTCAGATTCCAGAAAGCTGTTGTAGAGGCTGCAATAGTTTCTGGTTTCTACCCATACATGCTTTCTCCAGTTTGACTCCATAGCCAGTGAGGATTTCCCCATGTATGTTGTTTCTGAACCTTGCCAGGCTGATTTTCAACACAGGAGGAAACATGCCATGCAGTAGCTTCCTCTACAGTGGTCCTTTGATTCTCTCCCAGAAGTCACCAACTTCTGTGCCTATGCAGGTCTGTGGGTATGTCCCAGGTAGTCTTAACACATGGCAGCCTGGCTGTAGTCCCTGTACAGTGGCTGTCATCATGCTGCCATACATCAGGATATCCCAGACAAGTAAGGCAGTCTTCTGAGTGTCAACCAGACAGTATTTTCAGTCAGAAAGAGAAAAGTGTGGCAGCTTTGTATTTAAGACTTTTCCATAGCATCCCTATTTCCTGGTTTTGAGAGGTCATGGTTGGTGCTTCCTTCTTGTTCCCTTTATTTCAGAAAAAAATGAAGAGGAGCTTTTAAACTCAGTTCTGTATTAGTGAACCTTTGCAGCAGTGGATTACTTTGTACAAACAAAGACTCAAACAAAGAGCAAAGATTCAAACAGATAAAAGCCTTTGAACTTTTGTACAGTCACTGAAATAATAATAATGACTTGGGAATGTTTGACAATTACTATCTATGTGTGAGATTTTGATAAGCCATAGCACCAGTCTTATACATGGCTACCCTCACCTGCTGACATGGTTCAGTAAGCACAAAACCAGAGAGCTGCTGTAGAAGCTCCTCTGTATCCAGCTCCAGAATTTTCTCTCTATGTTCTTCTTCTAACATGGTACACTGAAAGTGTGTTTCAGAGCACACTTTCATTTGCCATGCAGAAGGATGTCTGCAAAGATGTTTTTAAGTTTAATTTCTGGTTTAAGTAAGAAGTGCTGAAATTTCTGTCATGTTTGCCCTTGGAAGATACTGGTTTGGGAAGTTGACTTAGGTTCCTGGCAAGGACATAGTACATGTGTTTAAATGCTGTTGCACATGTCTATCAACAGTACACCAATAGAGACTAACTTTCCATGCAGTCCAGACTTGTGGTACCACTTTGACCATCTATGGTTTCCCCAGTAGCCAGGTAGATTTGACTCAGGGCTGTGTTGAAAAAACCAAAGACAATATTAGAGGAGTAAGAAGTCACTGTAGTAAGCTTCTGTGGTTGCAAATAAAAATGAAACTTAGGTTCACAAGTAAAATGGTATTTTATTGCCTGTCCTAATTTTCTGCCTGTGTCAAAATAAATTTTAATAAAACTTACTGTTTAATACTTCTTTGAATTAGTTCCCATTTGTTGCATTCATGAGAAACATCTTAGGATGACAGAAGCAGTGATGGAATAAGATAACCTTTACAAAGTGCAGTAAAATCCTTTGCTCCTACACTGAGCTGCTGTGCTTTTTGCTTTGTTCTTTTTAATTTGCAGACATTTGTAAGCCACTCACTAAGAGATACAACTGTGAACTCTAAAAGATATTTTGCAAAGGTTTTTCCTTGAGCTATGTGGGTTTGGGGAATACATGTATATCTGTTTGCATAAAACTATGACATGAAAATGTTCAAGTTGTTGCACTCAAATTATTGATAAAGTTTAGGAGTCCTAATCTGAGTTTAGGTTAAATGTGTGGTGGCACCCAACAATTATGCAGTTGGAAGATGACATTTGATAAGCTTGCTCAACACTCTACATTGTATCTTGGGATTTTCTAATAATGTTAGTATGCAAATGTGAAATAAAAGCCTTTCATTGTATTTGGTTGTTGATCACATAAAAAATCATTGATCACATAAAAATCATTGCATCTATGTTGTCTTAACAGGTAAAAACCTGACTGGAGATTTATTGGCTTAAAAGCAGAACAGAAGATAAGTACTAGAATTTTAAATGGAGGATGAAAATTGTTGTGGTCAAATGCCTTGGCAACATGTCTGCTTTCTCTAAACTTGGAAAACATGCTGTTGCTTTAACAGAATAGATATTTCATGCCTCTGCCATTTCCATTATCATATATTTCTTAAATGTGAAAAATGTGCCTGATTCTTTGAAAAAGGAAACAGTGAAATGTTGGACTTTGGATTAGACTTAAATGCAGAGAGGTCATTCTCATCTGGCTCACCAACAAAAGGCTGGAGCACAATAGGGAACTTAGAGATAGCATGGATAACTATTTTGAACAGTCTTCTGGGTGGTTTTAGAGTAATTTCTCCTTTCAGTGATGATTCCTTCTCAACTTACTGCTTTGAACTGGTTGCTTTTGTTTTGTCTGTATTCAGTTGCTTTAATGCACAGTTTTGGACACAGTTGAGTTTTAGGCATCTAAATTAGCTGCTTAAATTACAAGAACAGATTCCCTTTATAATGACCTGTGAGAAGTTAAGAATCCACCTGCTCCCTATTAATTGCAGGGAGAACCTGAAATTAGATGTCTCAAGATGTAAACTATTACCTGGACAAAATGAAGCATAAATATTAATGTTATCATGATGTTCTTTAATGCTTAGTGTAATGGGGCCCTGAGTGGGACCACTAGATACTGCTGCTCCATGAACAGGACATGGGAATTATGGATGTGATACCCACATAGAAATGAAGGGTAGGGGAAGATCTTGAAAATTTTGCTTCTCATGGGCTCTTCAGAAGGATACATTTCCACTAAAGACCTCAGTGGACTTTTGTCACTGTCACAGTTAGTTCTTAACTTACTTACTGAAGCATTTTTTCCCCAAATGCCCAGGGACAGGTTTTGTTTCTATTCTGAATCCAGGGAAACTGAAGCATGGAGACAGCATGGTCCATGTTCAAGAATACACAGTTGCTCAGCAGCCGTGTTAGAACTAGAAAGGAGGAGTTATAGAACATGGTATACACTTGTACTGTGAAACATGAGTTGCCTGAATGTCCTTCCAAACTTAAATGAACATTTACCACCCAAGCTCAAACCCTCCAGGCTCTCATTACTAGGTAAAGTACTTGTTACTTAGATTCCACAAGGACTATTACTGGTAGCAAGCACTGCTTTTGGATAGCAAGTGTTTGCAGATGGATCCCTAAATTGCCTTCTATGGAATAAAAACAAGAGCAAGAATTTTGAGGGAGGTTGAAACAACTGCTAAACCTATTACTAATGGCTGATTGGAAATACTGTAGCCTACCCAAAAAAGTGTGCAATAACATAGGAAAACATGCAAAACCAAGGGCAAGACCATATTTCTAAAGAATTTCCATAATCTTTGCATTTCTAGGTAGGAAATACTGTTCATGTATTGAATACATGAGATTTAAAAATAACTTTCACTTTGGTTTACATCAAATGGTGACAAAATCCTAATGTCAACCTTTCAACTGTCTGTTGTAAAAAGCACATTAGTGAAGAGAATAATAAATTATGGAGGGTGAACCATACTTATTTCAGATCAATAAATGGATCCATACAGAATGTAGTTTCGTGTCCTCTCATTACCAGAAAAATAAAAGCACACCAAAAAAATCCAGCTTCTTTCCTTGACAGCCACAGAAATAAATTAATCTCCACTGTAATTCTTACTGACATCAGTGAAATTAGTTCAAGAATTCATACTGAGAATTTTACTTTTTTTTTCTTTTAGTTATACTTTATATAGAAAATAGAAGCAACCAAGGAATTCCAAGGGATGCAGTGAAATGCTGCCTGCTTTCATAGAGGTTACCCATTGCAAAACATACTTCTTTAGTGCATGTATTATGATGTTACTTTAATTTTCTGCAGGACAAGCTCTTTGCAGGAATAAAGATTTTTTCCAGAATTCCAAGAAATACACACACAGTCTACTTGGAATAAAGCAAATATTTTAAAGGTGTGGAATGGGACCATTGCTTTAATTAGTATAGGAGTAAGGTCTCAATTTTATTGTCTGGATGGATAGATGAGGGGAGGGCAGTGGATGTGGTATTTCTTGACTTCAGCAAAGCTTTTGATACTGTCTCCCATGGTATCCTCACAGCCAAGCTTAAGAAGTACAGATTGGGAGGTTGTGCAGTGAGGTGGACTGGGAACTGCCTGAAGGACAGAGCCCAGAGAGTTGTGGTGGTGGAGCAGAGTCTAGCTGGAGGTCTGTGGCTAGTGGTGTCCCCCAAGGGTCGGTACTGGGTCCAATGCTGTTCAATATATTCATCAATGACCTGGACAAAGGGTTAGAGTGCACCCTCAGCAAGTTTGCTGATGATACAAAACTGGGAGGAGTGGCTGACACACCATCAGGCTGTGCTGCCATCCAGTGTGACCTGGACAGGCTGGAGAGCTGGGCAGAGAGAAATTTAATGTGATTTAACAAGAGTAAGAGTAAAGTCCTGCATCTGGGGAAGAACAACCCCATGTGTCAGTACAGGCTGGGGGCTGATCTGTTGGAGAGCAGCTGTGCGGGAAAAGACGTAGGGGTCCTGGTGGACGAGAGGATGACCATGAGCCAACAATGCGCCCTTGCGGCCAAGAAGGCCAATGGCATCCGAGGATGCATTAAGAAGAGCGTGGGAGGTTATCCTTCACCTCTACTCTGCGCTGGTGAGGCCCCACCTGGAGTACTGTGTCCGGTTCTGGGCTCCCCAGTTCAAGAAGGACAGGGAACTACTGGAGAGAGTCCAGCACAGGGCCACCAAGTTTATTAAGGGAGTGGAGCATGTACCCTATGAGGACAGGCTGAGAGAGCTGGGTCTCTTGCTGGAGCAAGCCTTACCTCCTATGTTGTCCTTCTACAGGCATATTCCCAAGCATGTGTATTTTTTGCATTCATTGCATATGTTTTCTGCAGCAGGGTGGCTGGCTTTACGTGTTTTCTCTTCACAGTCTGGCTAACACTGAAGGCAGAAACCAGTCAGAAAATGAGCAGGTGTGAAATGAAATGAAACTATGGGGAGAAAAGTCAGAATTTGGAGGAGAGTGAGGATGGATGAAAAACATTATACAGAAGAGTAGTGACAGCTGGGTGGAGCAATAGCAAGTTTCAAGCAGAAAGAGTTATTGTTTGAAGTGTGAGACTGATGCTAAAATATTGTTACCAATAATCTATGCCATTACCTTATATATTATATTTTTCTGTTCTGAGAAAAACTCTCAATCCTGAAGTGACACCAGACAAGATAATCTTATATGAGGAAGGTAGAGAAAGCTTTTCACATAGCAATTAAATTGCTTGTAAATACTCCTTTTACAACATTCTGCAGCACTGTCTCTTCCTGATGTTTTTTCTCTGACTTTACATGGTTGCACTGGTGTTATCCATGGTCATCCTCCTGCTCCATTCCTGGCTTTCACTCACTATGGCAGCCATACAAGGTTGAGATGTGGATTTGGGAGATAGGATGCTGGAAGAAAAACTCAAATGGAGTTTTTCTGAACAGCACACATAATGGTTTAGAATTAGAGAATCATAGAATAATTCAGTTTAGAGGGGATCTCAGGCAGTCATCCTGTCTGACTTGCTGCTCAGAGTAGGATTGGCTCTGAGATCAGAGCAGGTAGCTCGGAGCTTTAGCCAATTTGGTCTTCAAAACCTCCAAGGATAGAGATGGCACAGTCTGGGCAACCTGTTCCACAGCCTGATTATCCTAATAGATAAAAAGCTTTTCCTAAAATCCAGTAAAACCCTCTCTTCTTTCTTCTCATGTCTGTTGTCTCTTGTCCTCCAATCATGAACCACAGTGTGAAGAGGCTAGCTCCATCTTCTCAATAACCTCCCAAGAAGTGCCAGCAGGCTTCTATTAGATCCATTCAAAGTCTTACCCTCTGGTGGCTGAACAAGTTGTGGTCCCCCAGCCTCTCCCCACAGGACAGGCACTCCAAGCCTCCCTAATTGCATTGGTGGTCTTTCACTGAGCTCACTCTGATTTATCTTGTATTGGGGAACCAAAACTGTACACAGTATTCCAGATGTGGTCTAATGATCACTGAGTGGAGGGAGATAATAACTTCTCTAGAACTACTGTCTGTTTCTGTTAATACAGCCCAGGATGCAGTTGGCTGCCTTTGCTACCAGTGCTAATACTGTTTGCTGCTGGCTGATACTTTGGCTTGCTGACCTCCAGGACCACCAGAGTCTTCTCCACAAAGCTGTACCCCAGCCAGCTGAAGCCACATTGTGGCTTTATATCTTCTACTCACCTTTTCTGTTGACATGGTCCTGGAGCCTGAAGGTTCCAGCTGCCCTGCAGATGCATGAAACAAAGGTGAATTCTTCTCAGAAGAGGTAAAATAGTTTAGGACTGTAGATAGTGCCAGATGAGCTGCAGCCTTTGTGTCATGGAACCACCAAAGTGCTGTGTTACAGGTGTTGAGTCTACAAACAAGGTGTCTGTGTTCCCTTTGTAACAAATGAAGAGGTGCAAGCTCTCTGTTCTGTGAGGCAGGAGTTAAGCAGGAGTGAGGCAGGGGCTATCATAACAATTTCCCTCAGCAATCACCTTGCTCTCATTATTTGTTTCTTCCTCTGCTAAAGAAAAATCTAAGAATCTTAATTCCACACAGTTGTTGCATGCTGTGGAATCTGAAATGACTAACAAACATCATCAGTTCCTGTTGTTTTATCCATCATTATTTTTGTAGGATTGCTTATTTGTCTCTGCTTGTCTTTTTATCCTTGCCAGATGAAAATGACACCTAGCAAGAATGACTACCCCACACCACAGAAATGAACTAGAAAATGACACTGAGAAACAAGAGTTTTCTGTGAGCATATTTGTGAATGGTTAGTCTTTGGGAAGGTGGAATGTGCCTGTTGGAAAGGTTCTGTGGTAAAATTTACTGGAGCATAACACTGGGGATTTGAAAGACATGAATAAGCCAAATCAACATATGTATTTGTGCTGTTTAGAGTGGCATTTACAAGACAGGTTGGTAAACCAACCTCTTTTGAAAACAAACCAATTCTCCAGGCACCATGTAGATCAGCAGGAAATTGAAGCCTATACTCAGAAAAAGGCCAGAAGAGAAACTGGTAGAGTTTGACTGACGATGCAGCACTGCACTGGAATCATGACAGGAGGTGATGAGGGAGGAAAAGCTAGAAGAAAGTCAATGTAATTAAAGATCAGAGAAAGAAGAGCAGCACAATTGCCTTCATATCCTATGTTCAAATTGTTCACCCACTAAAAATGTATTTTTCAGTAATATTACATCGAAAAGAGTAAGTTATTGTGGTGACAAAATATTGTTTCCTTTATTGAAGTTATTTCCTGTCAAAGATAAGGTGTTTTCTGCCAATTTTATAGTAACCAAAGATTTGACTGGCATTTAACTTAGGCTGGTGTTAGAATGTGTCACATTTCAACTCAAAACAAGTGTGACCAGAATCAGGCGTAGCTGTAATATATTTAATTGAATTTCACCAATTTAGGCTGACATAATTTGGAATAATACATTGGTATCTCAGTAGCTGCTTAATTGCAGTGTTATTAAAAAATTCTGAAGTCATTCAGTATGCCACAGCTTTATACCACACACTCATATTCTCAGAGATGCTATTAACAGTTTTTAATTTCTCTCTAGCTTGAAATAATACAGTCGAAATTTCTGCTACAAATTCTACATGAGACTACCTAAGACTGTCATTCAAATACATTTTTTAAACATCTACAAACACAGCAGTTGTATCCAATCTATGTCCAACTGGGAGCAAGTGTACTTGAGCATAAGGTTGTGTGTGCAGCATCTGTGCAGGGACATTTAACCTAAGAGTTTTTAAACAGGAGAAATTACAAAAGAAGATATTACAGAATCTCAGAATCACAGAATCATTACAGTTGGAAAGGACCCTCAAGATCTTCTAGTCCAACTGATAGCCCTACACTACTCTTATCCATAAAACATCCCCTGAAGAACCACATCTATCCTCTTCTTAAAAACCTCCAGGGAAGGTGACTCCACCACCTCCCTGGGCAGCCTATTCCAATATCTCACCACTCTTTCAGTAAAGAAATATCTGAAGTTTGGAAACAAGGCTAGTAGGTAGCAGGGTAAGTACTGACTTGTGAGTCAATCTTCTGACTCCTCCTGCATATTAGAAAATAGTTTATTGCTGGTGTTTCAATAGCCATGATTTGTAATTAATTCCAAATATGCATGCACATAAAGAAAGTTTATTTTGCAATGATAAGTAAAGTGGACAGCTACTTCACACTAGTAATTATGTGGCAGTGTAAGCCTAGGAAGATAAAATGTTGACTTCCTATTTTCTTTCAGAACCACTTTTTCTTTCTCTCCCTCATGCTTTCTAATTTCCCAGATTGCATCTTTAGCAACACAGCTTACATGCATCTAATGCTTTTCATCCAGAACCATGCCCAAGTGCCTTACAGACTCAATATTGCATCAGTGAATCTCCACAACAAATGCATTTTTCTGTATTAGCTCTCTCTAGAAAGAAGAGGACCCTCTACACTACATCAAGAGGAGGAGAGCATGTATGGTATACAAGATATATGAGAACACATACAATAGAAATTGGTAGATTGAGAGTGAAGATTAATGTAGAACCTCTAATACTGTCTGTACTCATTTGCCTTTTAGTAGTTCAAGTACTTTAATGGCATGGTAGCTAAGGTTTCATGACTTGTAGAATAAACAGTAGATATTCCAGGCTCCTCTAAGTATGGAAGAGAATAAAGTGGGAAACCTAAAATGTACTATAAAAAACCTAAAAATGTCATTTTGAATTTAATCTCACCATATAAATTGAGGTTTTATTTCCATTTCTCTTCTTTCATTTCTTTGATAAATAGATGTCTATAACACTCCTACTTTTTCTGTAACATGGAAAAAAGCTCATTTTTTTGTTTATTTTTTATTGGTAAGTGTAACTATTATTGAATGTTTTTTTGTTTTGCATTTAACATCTAAAACATTGTACTACTGTGTACATTGTAGTATTTAAAAAGTATATGGTGTTACATATGGATAAGGCTTGAATTTGAGATAAGTGTTACCTTTATTTTCTCATAATTAGCTAGGAACCTTGCCCTTGATAAGTCCTCTGGGATATAAACCATGTGACCTTTACAGTTATTTATTGTCTCTGTGGGGGTTTAAATAAAAATTATGCATAATAGTCTCTCAATTTGAGAGAATTTCAGCTCTAACTTTGACCCTAATATTTCAACAAAGTCTAAAGCAGATTGATTATCTATCTCCATAATTACAGAATTAAAAATGCAGTTCATGTCCTTATCATGATATGAAGCATTTCCTTCTTTGACTCTTAAATAACAGAACTTTTGGTAGAAACTCTGCTTGGGCATGAACCCCTAAATAGACCTGCTTTTCCCAGAACTGTGGGGACCTGGAAGTGCAGCACCTCTGCAACTTTCAGCACACAACAACAACAACAAAAAATGGTGCCCACTGTGTCTCAGTTTCCTCTTTGAAAGCTCTGGGTCTGTTTATGCATCCCATCTGATAGTTCTTGCATACCTCTTGTGTCTCTCCCTGTGTCATCCTGTGCCTGTTAACATTGGCTGCTGTGTGAGTAACACATTTCCACACCTGCACAGAGACACATCAGAGAATTAAACAGGATCTTAACAACAGCCCTGCCATACTGAAATGAATAGTCCCAGCAATGCCCATGGCTAGGCAAAACTCTGAACTCCTTATCCGTAGTGGTAGCCCTGCTGATACAAATACCAGGTTGGACATTCAGCATTGTTTCCTCCTCCAGCCATGAGCAGAAGCACTCTGTGGTATAAATTGAAATTCCCTGTCCCAAGTGTGACAGAAGTGGACTTACTGTGCCACTCTCTGCCTTGTGGTTTGGAAGATTTGCTCAAACCTCTGGTGACCCTTGCAAGAAGGTGCTCTACCATGACACAATGGCAGCCATCACCATCATCCTGCTTCATGGTTTGCCTGGAAATTGCTTGCAGTTTAGAAAAGCTTTCCTTTTAATTTAGTGCATATGTGAACCAAATTGTACTATGGAGCAATGCTGTCAAATATTTATTTAGTATCTCAGTACTTCAACTCACTTGCCAATCAGATAAAATTAATTTTGAATTCTTTCATTCTGACATCATTTTCCTAACTTACAAATTCCCTCTCAGCCCCAGAAGTAACAAATGTTTGCATTGGCCTGTTGTGAATAGCAGTGATGTTTAGGAATTTTAATGGACAGTTTCATGTTTTCATAATGTCACTGTGAATCAGGGCTTAATTTTAGCTAGAAACAACTTTGTCCTTAAACTACTTACTTCGTGTATTTTCCTATTTTCTAATTTGGCCTGAGTGTTAACATTGGCTCCTTTTAGATGATTTGCATAGAGTTTCAAAGGCATAGGATTTCCCAAGACATTACTAAGCAGCAACAGTGACTGCAAAGCCAAGTGTATATTGCTGGGTCAACAAGACTGGCTTTTAACAATCAAATAGAAAACATAATTGAGAATAATGACTAGTATTTTGAGAATAGTTTTACTGTAAGTGTTACTGTGCCAACACTTTCCACATAATCCTCATGATTATCTCTCATAAAAAGAGCATATTAACTTGTGAAGTTTATGAAAATAAGGCCTGCTCTAAAATGGGTTGAAGTCACTGTAACTAGTTTAAAAATAGCTTTTCTTCTCTGATATGTGCTTCATATAGAGTGATAAGTTGATGTGTTATACTTTAAGCACTTAGCTTAAAATTTGCACAGGATTAAGTTAATCATGTAGTAGACAGAAGAAGCATCTTATTAGGGTTCATTTTGTACTGCTAGAGGTTGGTCAAAATCCAAAAGCTAAACACAGGCAGAAAATGAATATAATGAAGATAAAAACATAAAACATAAAAAAATGAACATAAGAGCTCTGATAACATTGCATTCCCATGGTGTTTTTACCTTTTTTCTTTTTGTTTTGAATGACTGAGAGTTTTATTGCTGTCCATTTTCAGTCAGAGAATGGAACGTATCTGAATAAGCTTTTTATGGCCATTGTGGAAAAAAAGAACACTGTGCATGAAGTGATGGGAAACAATTAATTTTGAGTCTCTAGTTTTCCAGGTCTCTGGCTGGATTTTGTTAAAGTCTTGTCTGTGTGGCTGCATTACTGATACCTACATCACTAGTGAGGGCTCACCAAAGCAGCATGGTTCTTGGAAGTGCTGATGGGAATGTTGCTGAAGCCATCAGTGGCAAACAGCAGAAACACAGGAAGGTGACAACATCTCTGCTCCTTGTCTACCAGGAGAGAAAGAGAATCTTTCTGTCTGTATGATGTCTGCCAAGGTTAAAACCTGAAGAATCAGGTTAATTGGGCAGCTAGGAAAAAAAAAAAAAGGTAATCTCTTAAGCATTGTCATTTTTTAGGAAGAGGCATCCCAATAAATCTTTAATTTAGTGGTTATTTCACTCTTTATTGATTAAAAACCTTAACTATGTTTTTATAAAGGCTGCTTCTGCTTAAGTGAGACATACCAGCTTTTTACTAGAAATTATAATAGAAACAGCAATTGGATATAACCATGTACAGTCTAACTTGATAATAGAGTCCAGCTTCTATGGGGCCATTTATATCTGTGTTCATATAGAACAGCCTGTTATGGGATTATCCAAGAGCAGAGTGAGCTCAGGCTGAAGAAATCCCAAAAAGTACTTTTGTACTCAGAATTTCTCAATCATAACCAAATATGCTGCTTTTTTTTTTTTTTCATGTTGTGTTACACACAACCAGACCATAGAAAGTATCACTTCCACAATTTACAGTGAAGAAGGCCAAGAAAAAAAGGCTGAGGAATCAAGGATCTAAAACTGTGGTGTGTGGATGGACTGCAGAGCTTTTTATTGTGGTTCAATGAAAAAAAAAATCAAAACATTTTAGAACTATAACATGGTAGATTAAGCTACCAGTACTGGAAGGGAACGGGGTCTGTGAGTAGATATTTTCCTTACAAAGTGGTCTGCTGACTGAAAAGCTGGAGCACCATCAGAGTTCAACTAATTGAGCCAGACAGCTTGTTAGACTGTCTTATAAAAGCTGGATGTCTGGCTAGATAGCTTTTGGCACTTTGAAGAATAGAGAGGCAGATTTATGAACTGGACAAACGAGCATTACAGCCGGGAATTTTTCTAACAGTTTGGCTCTATCTCTGAGACCCTTTGACTTTCAAAAAGATGCTGTCAGTTTCTGCCAGCTAAAAACACCATTCAGCCTCAAATATTGCTGCTGACTTTAAGCACCTTATCTTCCTGTCCAGTTCACAAAAGAGCCAGGATAAGTTTAGAATCTGTTTTAGCCCCATTTACCCTGTTATCTGAATACTTCAAAATGGCAAGAAGATTCAGGAAGGATACAGGTGAAGTTAACATGCAGAAAGAGCTTGATGCCCTTCTGGAGTTCTCCTAGTACTGCTGAGACTTGAGAAACATTCAGTTTCCTCCCAACATATGTGTATTCATAGCAGGCAGGCATCTCTGAGACACACCCATAAAACTCTTGTGTTAGGTTCAGTTTGGACAGGAATTGCTGAATCCCTTCCATGGCTCACTCTCAGCAATTTAGCCCAAACTCACCACGTCCCAAACTACACCATTGATTAGTCTCCATATCCTCACCACCAGCAAACAGCCAGCAGCAGTGCTGCCAAGGTTTCTGCACTTGTTTCTGCCTCTTCTGTGATGAACATCACTCCAATCCAGATCCATCAAACTATCCACCACAGAAATTGAAATACCATGGGCAAAGGAATACACAAAATCAGAATTTCTCGGAAAACCCCCAGCTGCTGTAATTGTAAATAGCTGTTTTTCTTCTCTGCATGCCATTTCCATTATGGATTCCACTATTTCTGACTTCTGATCAGCTTAGATTGGAATAGATGGATTCCTGCCTGAAAATGATTGAAAAATAAGGTAAAAACAACACAGAGAGGAGCATATCCTGTGTTATTTCCAGTATGAGTTGTATTAATCAAACCACAAATACTGTGATACCTACCAAGGTGCCAGACACCTTAGCTACACAGTCAGAAGGAAACAACTGAGAACAGGCAACAACATCACACTTCTGTAGTTTTTGGATGCTTCTAACAAAACAAAAAATGTAAACTATACACTTTTTCATCTGCCACAAAGATATGCTCAAGTTTGAAGGAGTTATTATTTAAGCTGAGCTGTTCCTGAGTTGTCATTAAGGCTATTAGAGTACATTGGAGGAACTCATATACCACCCAAAGGGGAAGCTGGTGCTAAGGCTTAGCATGTTCCCTCCTCAGCCCTGAGAACCTGAGGACAAATAATGCTCACCACTTGTCTGTGTGGTCACACTGCCACTCTTTTTGGTCATTAATTGCTCTTTGTGGTCACAAGAGGACACGTGGCCTGCTCGACCAGCACTAGAAACGTGGCAGAAGAGTGCATTCATTTCAGCCTGTCCTCACTTGGGAACTGGTCAAGGAGGGAGCACTGCAGTCACAAAATTCTTCTGTTCCCCTTTTCAGTTGCTGCTTTGTATTTTTACCAGATTTTAGAGTGCATGCTGCTGTTGGGCTAGTTTGCAGGCAGCAGATTTTCACAGTCAGTCTTTAAAAACCTTAGAAAGGTAGGAAAGAGTAGAAAAGGAAGCAAACACACAGAGGAAGCTCCAACTGATTTTTGGCAAATCCCACATTGGATCTACATTGCAGTGTTGTCAGCAGTAAGTGTTCTAAAATCATACATGGTGAGAGTGGCTCAAAAATAATCAATTTGGAGTTCCTTTTTATTTGCCTTTTGGCTTAAAAAGAATCACTTTGAGGTTCCTTTATTTGCATTTGGTTTCTTAGCCTTCACAGTACTCTCAGCTAATGTTTTCTCAGAAACTGCTTTCTCTTTTCCAAATAAAATTACTATTTCTTAAGTCAAGCCCCAGCCTCATGCTAAAGCTTCACTTACCAAATAGCATGAGCTGTGCAACAAGCTTACAAGTTGCAGTCCTTCATCTTGTTCCCCTCATATTTTGTTTTGTTTGTTGTAGTTGAACAAAGCAAGAAGAAATTTAATATGAATTAAAACACAAGAACAGAGAATTAAGAAAGGAGGAGCAGCTACTTAAATGGTGAAATAGAGAAAGGAAAGCAAGGGTGGAAACCAAGATGAAGCAGGAGGATGGCAATATTCACAATGGGGAAGATTTAGAAGGAGAAAGCAAATCTAACACATAGGAATTTTATATATACCTTTCCTTTCAGTCTGGCAGCTTCTTTTGGGCTTTGCCAGTGATTAAGGCTCTAAATAGCTCTGTATCTGTAATTAATGATTTGAAGCTTTGCCAATATTTAACCAAGGATTGGCCCTGCCAAAGCAAATGGGCAACAGCCTGTGGATTTTTGGAATGCAGGTGTTTTCAAGCTTTTAATTGCACTCTCACATTATTCTGCATATTTGTGTCTTCTGGAGGACAAAGTTAACTTGGATTTCAGAGATCTTTAAGAGTGGTTGGAGGGACACTCTTAAAATTCTTAGGTCTGAAATTAAATCTGCAAAAACTGTTTTCTTTAGCAGGTATGTAACTCTGCCAAGGGCTGTCACAGTCTGCTTTTCCATAGCCTGAGTATTTGTGATGCCTGATGTTCAGAAGTCTTGAAGGAATAATTCAGCAAAACACACTGAAGTCTGGCGGTTTCTTCAAAGTAGAAAGTTGTTCTCAGTTTTAGAATTTCTTCCCCTTTTACTCCTCTGTATATTTTTTGCTCTTGTATCTCCTGCAGCATTACTATCCTTTTCATTTGATGTAGAATTGTCTTTTCATTGCTTTCTCTTTTATTAGTCATTTTTTTGTGTTTCTCTCTCTGCTTCCAGAATCTGAGGTGTCCTACTTAAGGTACATTGAACTTGCTCCCATCTTCTTTTAAATCTGCCATTGAATTTGCAGGATTTCTGGCTATAATGTGCTCCCCTTGTATCCATTTACTTTTTCTACCTCTCTTTTGAGGAAAGGTTGAGAAAGTTGTTCTTCAGCCAGGAGAAGAGAAGGCTTAGGGGAGAGCTTATTGCAGCTTTTAGGTATTTAAAGGGGCTTATAAGAAAAATGGGTGCAAACATTTATCAGGTCCTGTTGTGACAGAACAAGGAGTGATGGTTTTAAACTAAAAGAGGGAGATTCAGACTAGATACAGATATATAGACTTTTTACACTGTGAATGGTGCACCTCTGGCACAGATTGCCTAGAGAGGTGGTGGATATCCCGTCTCTGCAAACTTTCCATGTCAGGTTGGACAGGGCAACCTGGTCTAGTTGGAGATGTCCCTGCTCACTGCAGGGGGGGTTGGACTAGATGACCTTTAAAGGTCCCTTCCAACCCAAAGCATTCTATGATTCCACTATTCTTGCAGCTTATGAAATAGATGTGTCGTGTGTAGCTCCTGTTTAGCTACTCCATACCTCATAAGTCCCTGTGGAATGAAGAGCACTTAATAAGATATGTAGTTCCTGAAGCTGATTTCCTTTTGCTATAGCTGATGAGCCATATTTAATCTAGGGTAAATATCAGGAATACTTTTTTTTCCCCCAGGTTTCAAATGTAAAGCCCAAATTAAAAGAAGGCTCCTTATACAATCTATGTGGATGGAAATGGTTCTCACTGAGGGCTGTATACAAAAACAGAGGAGTCTAGAGATAGCTATAGAAACACTGATACCATGACTTAGATGAGAAGCTAAGATTGCTCTTGGGGTAGAACTCTGACCAGTAAAGAGGGCTGAAACACTGAAAAAATAAACTTCTCTCTACTGTATTCAGAGGCACAGAATATTTGCCCTTGCATTCATGTGCAAAGCTCTCATCACTCTTCTGTCTTTGCTTGAGACTGCTTGTCTTAGTAGTCAGTATTGGTTTTGCTCCACAAGGGCAACAAATAGACTGAAAGAAACCAAAAATAGGTCAGTCAGATAAACAGAAGAGATGGTTTGATAAATGTCCTGTGACCATGGGCCAAGCCAGAATGAGCAGAACTTATTTTGGGCATTATTTATTGGTCAATAATTATTGCTTATTTAAAATTGGCTTTTAGTACTATAACTTGGTCAGCAACGCCTTATTAGACAATATTTATTGTATAACTAAATATTGGATTAATGGGTTCAAGTTGTGCCAGGGCAGATTTAGATTAGATATTAGGAAAAATTTATTCACTGAAAAAGTGGTGAGGTATTGGAATAGGCTGCCCAGGGAAGTAGTGGAGTCACCATCCCTGGAGGTCTTCAAAAAAATGCGTAGATGTGGCACTTAAGGGGATGGTTTAGGGGTAACAGTAGCTTAGGGCTATCGGTTGGACTTGATGATCTTGAAGGTCCACCAACCCTGATGATGTTTCTATGTTTCTATTATTTGTTCAAGTATTTTGTTAGATATCTTACTAATTAACCTTCTTATTCCATAACTTTTTTTTTTGGCAAGTATTGAGCTTTAAAATCTAGCTTAATTTCATGGCTTGGAGTGTCTTTTTCATTCATTTACTGAAACATATCACATGCTCCTGAAACACAGAGAAAAAATAGCAAAGTTCTCCAAGTGGGAAGCCTTGTCTACAAATCTAATTTTGGAAGTACCAGCATCTGATGAGATCTTGCAGCATTAGATCCATATCTGCAAATCACCTATTGCCAGGTCCTGAGTTGTAAAAATAAAGAAGCAAGGAAAACATTTCTCCTTTCTCCTCTGCCTTCCTCCCTCTTTCTCATCCACCCGCAGGAGCACACCCACCCACACACGTGTGCATGCACACATGCACGTACGCACAATAAGCTTCTGTTTTGATTCAGTTCTCCCAGCTTCTATGTACAATTGCAAATTGCAGATGTTCCAAACTTCAGGGCTGGGTGCAATTCCATTTGCAAATAAAATACATGGTTTAGATATTTGTCATGGGTTAGGGCTGGGCTCAAAACAGGACAATATTAGAAATAATTAAATTAGTCACCTCATCAGTTGTAATATTCAACCCCTGGACTGAGTTACTACAAATTTCCTTCTACTTATAGAGCTAAAATAGCCAATTCTTTGAGGGGACACAGTGTTGATTTTTCTTTTACCAAATGAGGGAGAATACTTCCTTTCTTTTTTAAATAAATATTTTAATATCAAAAATATCCTGGGTACTTCCACTGCTAAGAGTGCATGCTCTGATGTAAGTTTAAATTTAATATAACAACAGTTGGGGTTTTTTTCAGTATTTTTTTAGCTAGTAATTATCCACTGCTATTTTTGCACTGGGTAGTGAAAATCAGTGGTTGCAATGTTAGTAGCCTTGCATTTGTGGATACACCCATTACAATTTCTCACATTATTCAACTCAAACCAGTTTGCAAGAACTGACCAATTCAAGTGACTGACATTAACTCCTAGATTGTTAAGACCACTTGCTGATTTTGGTACACAAATTATGTGGTTGCCCAACCCCAGCTGTCATTATGGCTTGTAGGGAGTACTTTAACAAGTGTTAGTCAACTCCTGACAATACTGCAAAGATGGAATTGTGAAGTGGAACTTTAGATGTTGTGGATGGTATTTGGCAGGTAGTGTGAATATGGTTTGAAAACTGTGTATCCACTTTCCCTGACACAGACTGAAGTGCTGCATTGGAGGGGAGAAGATGCAAGACGATGTTCCCATTGTAAAACTGATGGAAAATAGGTCCACTGTTGTAAATTGCTTCTTTGAAACAATATTCACAGTATTATCACAGCCCAACCTAACCCCCTGCTTATACCTCGGAACCTCTGGTCACCATTACCTTGCACAGGATCCTGACACTGGCTTTGACTCAATGCACTTTTCATGGGCCTGTGTCTGTCTGGAAAATCCGGACCTGCTTCTTCCACTGTCTCAACCCCCTTAGAAGAGCTAAGTGTCAGCATGAGACTCAGAAGCCAAAGAGTTGGAGAAAAGATGCAGGAGAAGAGATTGAGAGGAACTTGATAAACGTGTTTTCTGAAAAGATGGAAAGCCACACTGTGGGCTGGGAAGTAACTGGGGGTTTGAGAAAAGAGAAGTTAGGTTTCCTCAGCCTAAGAGCTATAAAGCTTGATCTTTTCTATCCTCCTCCTCTCCATGCTTCAAAGCCTCAGACTCCTACAGTAGTAGGTTCCATCTGCATAAGCTTTTCCATTCCTCTCTCTGCCATGCTAATTCCTCCAACAATCTTTGAATAAAACCCTACCCATAAAATTGAGCAGAATTATGCTCCCAGGTGCTTAGTTCCACTATCCCCAAGTTCCTGTATATGTTGGAGAGTTCATGGAGAGATGTGAAGGAGGCTGGACTGTGAAAGCTAAGCGTGCTAACTGGAGGAAGGGAAGATAAGCAGTGTGGAAGGGTATTTCCTTCCCAAGAATGAATGAGTGTCTATGACAAGAAAGACTCAAAGCTTTTGTTCCACCTCAACCTCAAACTCTATGTACTGAGGTGAAGAATTTTCTCAGTTGCACTTGGCTCAAAGCAGCACTTGGTCATATCCCCACCAGCTGAGATCCTGTGGGGTGGGTCAGAACCAAAGGTTGAACTGCATAAGCATGCAATAAATAGATTCCCATTGAACCGGCTGGTACTGTAAAATGCTGGAGTTTAGGTGGGCTGTATTTCAAAGGTGTGTTGTTTAAATGGCTAGAAATGGCCTAGTAACCCACTCCCAGGAGGCACAAAATGTGCCAAGTCAGTTTAGTCAACATGTAGATTTGTGGCCATTTAGCATTTGACCAGTCAGCTTTTAAACACCAGCTGGGTTTTATGACAAAGCCATGGGTCTATAACACAGCATCCAGTTCCTGTGTCACATGCAGCACTGGAGGGCAGAGCTAACAGCTAATGAGAAGTTAAGGGTGTCTTAAGGTCCAGGAAATACATGTTATAATGCAGTTAAACAAACCTCTAGGAAATAGCTGGAGAAGCCAAAATATTACATGAATGGTTAGAAAAAAAAGGCAAATTAATTGCTCTGCTGGAAGCATGACACACTACAGCCATGGGCTGGCCTATTCCCCACAGCCCTGGTAGGGAGTGTTTGCAGCTCTGAGAGATGCCATTTCCAGCTTTTGGCATCCCTCCTCCTGTATTTGCAAGGGTCTGTTTGCAAATGGAAGGAGTAGATGTGCCCCTTTGAAAACCAAAGCTGAGAGTCTGGAGCACACTTCTGTTGCAGGAAGAGAGCTCCATGCCAAGTGCTACATGCCAGAGAAGTGGCACCTTATAAATCTGCTGGGGCTGACCTCTTCCTGCTGCAGGTGACCCTTTAGGGTCTCCATACAATGAAGCTCACGAATGGCTGGAGGGAATAAAAGTGGGAGTGGATGGAGAAGGTGCAGGGATCTGTGGTAAATGCTGAAGTTCAGCTGTTGCTTATTGGTCCACATTGACCCTATGTGTCTGGGCGAAACACACTTCAGGGCAATGTAGCACCTTACTGATGAAAGGTATGGGTGCTGGTGTGGCACCTTACTTCAGAAGAGACTCCCAGCATCAGTGAGACCCCAAGAAAGGGACTGTCTTTTCTCTGTTGTTTTTTTTTACCTGAGGACCATGAGAAGATGAGTTGCATCCCATGCTTGCTCATGTGTGTCCCCAGAAACCAAAGAGAAACCATTTGGCTAAACTTGAGTAATTTTTTACACTGTGACATCATTTTCACCTATTAAACTGCTGCAAGGTTCTAGGAAAAGAAGAGAGTAAAAATGATCACCCTCCCCTCAGCCAAATAACACCAGCCAGAAACAGCCAGACGTGTGGTTTACCTATGTTCATCAGGAAAAAGAATGGAGTTAATTTTGTGTATCGGTAAGATTGTGGCTGCTGTTTTATGGCCAGCTATCTTCATTCTTTTCTTCAGACTGCTCAGTCTTCAAGAAATGAAGTGTGATTTTTACAGTTTACATGGCAATGATTTATATGAGGGTCATGGCCTGTCACATGACAACACCTGACCCCACGTAACATGATGTAAGTGTAAGAATCACACTCTTTCTCAGGGTCAGCAGCACCATGACACAGGTCCCTGTGTTCAACACACCACCCACAAAGTGGGACATATGTCTTTTCCCTTTTTTTTGTTTGTTTGGGGAATTTTCTTTTTTTTTTGTCAGCTCCCTGAGTTACTTTCAGGTAGTTTTGCACATTTCTACTTTTTCACTTAATTAGGTGCAAACACTCTGTATAAATAAAATAAAAAGTTCCCTGCAGCTAGTAGACTGTTGCAGACTGCCAGAGACTGAAAAACGTTTGTCTCTGTTGCTGTTGCTTAATAATTCACATTTTATAAACAAAGACATCATTCTCTCCCTTTTTTTTCTTTCTTTTTTCCATTTGGCTTTTGGGGGTTAGAAGCTTGGATAGAGCTGCAGAATAAGTTTGGAACCCAGTATACAGTAGGTGTACTATCCATGAGTACAATAGGTGTACAGTATTACCCAGGTTTCCTGCCTGCCTTTCAGTCACACAGGCTCCATATCCTTTAGGAGATGTCAGTCACTGCAGTGCTTTTATGTAAATGTCTGTTTAGATATTTTAGATCCCTTTACATGATGCTTGGCAAGCCAAGACATAATTCCTTACATCCTGTTTCTAGCAGCAGCTCAAGTCACAGCCTCCGTTACATCCCTCATAATAATATGATACTGCAAAGGTATCTATAAAGAAACTTATATTGATATACTAAGAGTATATCAGAAGTGTGTAAAGTTGGTTTTCTCCATTTACCTGTGAAGACAGAGAGTCTGAAGTAGGTTGTGACTTACAAGTTGACATAAGCTGCAGAACCCAAATCCTCTTAATTTCCCTAGTTTGCACCACTGTTATCTAGGGAGAGTCATCACCAACATATCTGGGCTGTAGAAAATCAACTTTTTCATACAATTTTCAATGACCTCAGAGGTCTTTTCCAGCAATAATGATTCTATGGTTCTATGATTTATATATATCAGCTGGTGTCTGAAAGTTTGGCATGGATCTCCACAAATGGTTAGGAAATTATCCAGTATTGCCATCACTTTGTCCAGGCTCTGCAGCTGAATGTAGGGCACAGCAGGATGTATGCCTCAGTTATTTCTGTATTTTTCTCATTTCAACTTCATCTGGAGGCAGTGCTTTGGAAGTTTCAGACTGCATGATAAATTCTAATAATCATGCAGGTTAGAGCAATTTAGTCACCACCTTGCTCACATATTAATGTAGGTCTTTCTTTAAAAAAAGAATAAAAATTTAGGACCATAAGTAAACTTAAAGCCCACATTCCATTTAAAGTCAGTTCTTCAAGCTAAATTATGCAGAATATCCACATCTGAAGCTATTGCATTATGCAGAGTAACAAGTTAAACATAATCTCATGCATTAGTGCCAGAGAAGGGAGGTATATTTTCCTGAACAGAAACTTTATTTCTATTGTGCTTTATTCTGATATGAAAAGTGACCTTTCCTATGACGATTCTTCAGAGACCAGATTCTTTGCCAACTGCAGCACTTTAACAAATCTGCCAACATCTGCCCAGCTTGGCTTCAGATAGCAAACATTTCAGAGAGTCTCTATTTGCTGAAGGCCTTGGGATCCTGGATCATTATCTTGCAAAGGCTTAAGGTCATGTGTTAGAATTTGCAGAATTGGAGCTTTTACATCTATAATGTTTATGTTATATAAATTTGTAATGGCAGAGAAGAAATATTCCTAGTAGTAGACATGGAGAGACAAATACAATAATGTCTCTTGTAAACACACATTCCTGTTTTCAAATGTGTCTTTGTTCACTTATATTTATTTCTTTTAGGTATTTATTTAGTATTAAAAATCCCCTCTAACTTGAGTGACACGATCCAGATGTAAATGTCTACAGATGCTTTTTAGCCAGAAGATGCCCAAACCATTATTATGTGCTCCACAGCCCGTGAATGTTTTGGGTATGTACATTGCTATCTGTATATATGTACTTTATGGCCCAGTGCCTTCTCACATCTTACTCTATGTAAAAGTCTGCATATAGTGAAGCACTGTTTTATAAAGTCTCACCGTTGGCACATTCACTACTCCCAAGGAAGGCAAGATCTATGAGTTCTGTAAAGCTGCACATACAATTAATCTTTTGTGATGTGTCATAACACATCATATACTGAATAGTTTGACCAGTGTATTCCTGTGGTGCTATGAATGCCAGAGGTTCTGAGCAAAAGGTTCTATCTGTTTCTAACCATCTTAACAACCAGATCTCACTTTGAGTTTTTGCTTCTAAGAAGCCCAAAACCTATAGGCAAGATTTTTGCCTGACTAATGTTGATTTCAATGCAAAACAATGCATATATTTTTTCAGTACGAAACCCAATCTACTCAGCTATATGTAAACCTTCCAGGATACACGAGAGCAGGGATTTTTTGCTGATAGAAGTATTAAATTGGAAGTTTGACAGTGAGGTACTTACCTTCCAGGAGTTAATAACAGGTAAGTGTCCTTAACTTTCCACAGTTATGGGCTTTACAGTTGAGATGGGATGAAGTGTAGAAAGCCAGGTCATTCTATGAACAGTTCCTGAATTCAAAAAGGAACAGATCCTGTGGTCTGTTGCAATTCCTTACAGTAAGCAAGATGTTCTACTCAAGAATACAAGCTGAGGTTTTCCAAGACAGGAGCCAGAGTGGCAATATGCCTTTACATATATCAACAGAGGGAACTGATCCAATTACAGCAAAAGTAATCCAACAGACCTTTGGAATTTTAGATGGAAATCTGGAAGATACGGTGCTTTCCTGCAATTTCTTTGGCCAAACTTATGGGGACAGAAAAAGGTCAACAAAGTCATCGTCCCTCTGACAAGTGTCAAGGAAACTTGGAGCTATTGTTGTGATCACATCAAGTTTCTGTAAATGTCTGCATATCTTCCTGTAATTGCTTACTCAATTTCTTGGAATCTCTTTGCTATCTCACTAAAACTGTGTAGATTCTTGTCTCATCTTTTTGTATCCACTGATTTTTACAATGAGAGTAGAACTACTGGCATATTGGAGGGTTAAAACTGCATTTTATGCCATCAGTTATGTCACTAGTAAAAGAAACACAAGTAAATTCATAGAATGTTACAATTTTCTATTTCCCTTTCCATCATGTTGTGTGTCAGTTTCTGCTGTACAGAACATACAGTTTCCATTGAAACGAAATGTGGTTACGTAGTTACGTTACAGTAACTGTCCCAGGTTAAGGATGGAGTAAGGAAGTAACTTGCCCATCCTTCTAATTCTGGAGGGGTTTCTTACAAGTTAGGCTGGCAAGGTAACATGATGAAAAGCTACTGCCACCCCTCTTTTCTGGATAAACATGAAATTCAAATCTACCTGTTTGAAAGCTTTTAGCATATACACTGACATGCCATGTGTGGGCATGAAGAAAGGAAAGAAGGCCACAGTTGTCTAAAAGTCAACACATCAGAACATTATCTGCTCAAATTCATCAAACGTAGGTATTTTTAAAGTTTCTAGTATTATTCTGTTACTTGCTTCCTTGACTATCACATACAGAAGATGCTGAGCTTTTCAGGCAGACTGAAACTAACATTGGGCTGGTTCATTGTTATCAGAAGGTGCCTGCAACTACCTACCAGTACCTTGCCATGTAGGACACTGGGGCCTCTGATGGTGAGAAGGGTCAGGTCTTTACTTCTCTTCCTGGTGGCTCAGAGTTTCTAGCAGACTGAGCATTTTTTGCTCAGCTTCGAATTTCTAAGGGAAAAAATTTTAAGAAGCTGAAATAAAAGCAAAATAAGATGGGAATATGAAAACAACATTTCTGAGCCCTGCTCAGTTCCAACAGCAACACAAAACTATTCCGTTTATATATTTAGCGAAATAAATCCTGGCATCACCACCAGTATGTTTTCTCTTATTGTGGGGGTTTCTTTTGAGATGTGTTGGAACAAATACAGGACAAGTGAGAATAAGGGACAGATGTCAGTGCTGTAAGTGCTAGTGGAAGCTGGAAACTCCCTTCATCATCTGCTTTCAGAGAGGTCAGACCTGACCAACACCATTCATCTGGACCAGGAGCACTGTTGGAGGCCAGCTGACAGACTCCTACTTCAACCTTCAGTTCCTCATGCCCATCCTCAGCGTGGGATATGAAATAGCAGGATTAACCCATCCCAGTCTGGATCTTCAGGGAGGCTTGATCGTCAGGGTATCATGGTGTTTGTCACCTTTCCTCAGCCTGGGATATGAAATAGCAGGATTAACCCATCCCAATCTGGATCTTCAGGGAGGCTTGATTGTCAGGGTATCATGGTGTTTGTCACCTTTCCTCAGCCCTTACTTGAAAAACGTCACTCTTGCAGCATCAGCCCCTGACCTGCAACCCTCAGCAGTGTATCGCTGCCTGATTTCGTGTTGCACAGCGAAAACACTCCCCACATCTGAACCCATCCCTCCAGAGATGCACAGCTAAGCCCACAAACTCACCGGGCCCCAGTGCCAGCTATCTAGCTGCCCTTCTCCTCTCAGCCAGGGATTTCTTCTCCTTGTCGCTTGTCCTTCTCTCCACCCCCACCCCCCCACCCCCCTTTTCTCTCCCTCCTATCTTTTACTTTTCTTCCACTGTGATCCATTAGGTATTCACTGACAGGGTAATGTGATTTTTCACACCGGCTCTCTGCATGCATTGCCATGCAGACTGGGCTGGATAAAGCCTCTCCCCAACCCCAGCTGGCTGGACATCTCGCCCCCCCACCTTCCCCTCCCCTTCACACTAGCCAAGCCAAGGATTCCTCTCTCCCTCCCTCTTTCTTTTTCCACCCCTCCCGCCTTCAGTGCAAACCCAAGACGCAGGATCCTGCCGGGGGAAAGTGCTCCTTGAAATTATCACCGCAGACCCTGCGGCGAAAAGTGCAAGAGGAGGAGAGAGAAAAAGCCTCAGCAGCCAACCTCCTGCGGCTGAGGGCTTTGCGAGCAGGGCGATGGCTTCAGCCTCTCAGAGATTCTCTCTCACTTTTCTCCAGGGTGTGGGATCTGTCTTCTTCATCCTTCAGATCATCTCTGTTCAGGCTGATGGTGAGTCCCCCATTCACTTTGGGCTGGGTTGTTACGGCTGGAATGAGAGCTGTATGTTGAAATGTGTTAATGAGAAAGAAAAAAAAAAAAAAA
>VWZX01002810.1:389461-521678 GCA_013399015.1 Galbula dea
TCTCTTTTTTTTTTTTTTTTTTTTTTATAAGAAACTTAAATACACAGCCCAGTTTGGGTTAGGTCTGATTCAGAGGTTTTTGAGACTCTGCAAATATCCTGGAGTTAAGCAGAGAAAGGAAATAAGATCTCAGAAGGCTAAGATTATTTTATTACAACAAAGCAACAGGACAGTGAACTTTTCCAGAGGAAACAAGAATAATAAACCAAAGCCAGAACACGAGTAAGAAGACTCAGCTATATTTTAGGAGAGCTCTCCTTATAATTAGAAGTATCTTCTCTCGAAAGAGCTTCCCCTGCTGCCCACTTGAGATGCCCTACAACAGGCAGGTACCTGAGGAAGGGAAGATAAGAAGCCAACAGCTTTTGTAACCTGCACACACTGAAGATGAATGCTCACCTTTTACACGTGAGCTTCATCTGCACCCAGCTGCAGATCAGGATGTGATCAGGACATAAATTTGGCTGAAGCAGCAGCTACCAGTCACTCTGAAATGGGACTTTCTACTTGCTGATGATCATCCTGAATAGCTGCATCCCTTGAAAGTTTCCAGTAGCCTTGTTGCTCTTATAATGATGAAGCCTGTAGTAACGATGACCAACTTGCCTTAGCAAAAACATGATTTATTTTTGAAACAACTGTGTCTTTTCCTGGGAGAGTACTGCTGAATGGCCACATTTTTTGACTTTCACAGCTGCAATAGATTTATGCCTGATCTCAGTATTTTTTATTTTGATATCCTAATCCTTTACCACTGTTTGCTGTAGCGTTATTTCAGAGAACAGATCTTAAATATTACAGGGCAATACAAATATCTTCTTTTTGTTCTCAGAGAATTTTATCTCTTTACCCTAAATTTATTTGTGCTGATGACAAAGTGTGGCTAAGGAAAGAGAAAATAAACTTTGCCTGTATGTTTCTACCACTCTGTGTAAAATGTCATTTATACAGGAGATCTCTGTCTTGTAAATTTGAAGAAAATTACTTTTCATTCAGAATAATGGAAAAGAAATGTGCTGGGCAACTGCACTGTGGTGCAGTAAGCAAAACTGATTCTAATTTTAGGAAATATTCCTTCCCTAGAAAAATGCATCTGAAATGAGGGTGTGAAAAAAAAATACCTGTGAAAGAGGGTTCTCCACAGAACTCTAGAAAAGGAGACAGGACAGGAATAATTCATTCTTGCTAAGAATGTTTCATCTGAAGGTTTCTTTTCTTCTCAAGAGCACTTCCAAATTTTTTTTTATTTCTATAGAATTATCATCTTAGTTCCTAAACAGACATCCTCTAAAAGAGAAAGGGAAAAAATGCTGGAGATCATTTTAAGGCAGAATTCGTGGCAGATTTTAATTGTCATTCAACAGTTTGTCAAGTTTCCCTCAAGCATGGTAAAGTAATTTTAAGAATTAAAGGGTAGAATATCTGAAGTACCTTACAATTGTAAAACATTATAACGGTACTGTAGTCTCCATTTTTATTAAACTTCTAAGTACCACCATGAAGAATGTGGAAGTCCTCTATTAACATACTCCTTAGTGTGTCCTCCTAAAGTTAATATTCTAGCAAATGACTCTAACACTACCCTATAAACCGTCTGGCTTATCATACATTGATACAGAAGAACATACTTCATGTGAACTTTAAATTTCCTACTACATGTAGGCTTACTCATTTAAGAAGATCTGACAATAAGAAAACAGATTTTGGAAGTCCTCTATTAACATGCTCCTTAGAGTGTCCAGGATGAATGCTTTCTCTTATAACAGATTCTGACCTGATCCAAACAGGAGAAACCACCTTCTCTTTTACATAAGTTGAGGGTGAAAATGTAATTGTGCTTCTCTCTGATACATGCAAATGTCATGTAAGTGCCAGAGGACTGGTCTGGGTGACACATATGTATGTGTGTGTTTGTTATTTTGAACTAAGAGTCCCTGACTGTTTTACAAACCGCTGAAGGGATTTTGAATTCACCTTGTAAAAACCCTGTGAAACTCGGGCTGGCCTCTGTCACAGGTAACCTCTGCAAATGGTTACACTCTATTTCCCTAAGGAAGGCTTTGGCTTTATTATCCAGCACAAAAATAATGATAGAGAGCAGGCAATAAAGTTGGAGACCACTGAGGTCTGGTGAAGGTGTAAAGGCTCAAAGCTTAACAGATCTCTTTGGTCTAGTATTTCCCACAGCACTTATTGTTATAGTGCTGTTCAACTCCAGAAAGACCGAGGCAAACACTGAAATAAAACAAGTTTTGCTTCTCAGCTTTTTGTACAGCTGAAATGTACTCTCTTGTAGCTGTTGAGGTTGAGGTCAGGTGGACAGAAGGCTCTTCAAGGGCTTGCTCCTGCTCTGTAGCATGGTGTGCCACTGTCATGAGCATAGTTACTAGAGAGCGATACAGGTTTTTGTGACGGGTTTCCGTCATAGCAGTGCAAATGTAGGCTTTTTTGGATTTCTTTGCCTTTACATTGGAATAGGAAAACAAGGATGAGGCTTCATGCACAGGAGTCACCTCTGGGGTTTTTTTATTCCTTTTTTTGTTTTGGGGTTTTTTTTTCCTTTCATGGTTGCTAAAATACCTATACGTATGAAGCACAGTTTTCTCTCTGCAGAGTACTTGGTCTGAGACAGAGCATGCCAGGAGAGAATGACGGTGAATAATCTCCCTTACTAAGACACTCCTCAATTGAAAAAAGATGGGATAATTGCAAAACTTTATACTAATTGTTCCAGCATGGAGTTGGTCTGTTGGCTAAATCTGGGTTATGTCAAGCCAGTTATCTGGTAGTGACCATGCATAGTGACTGCAGAGATTGCAAGTGGAAGGATACAGAATCCAGAAAGCTAGGCACAGTTAGGTGGGGATGTGGGATAAATACTTCTGACCTAGAACCAGATTTATCTGATGTCAAAGGTGGTGAAAAACCTCCTCTGTTCTTTCCTTTGGCTTACTTTACACCTTTCTTTTTGTAAAGTAAAGAAAAAAGTATTCTTTGTCTCTTCTGTTCTCTCTAGATATGTGCATTTGAGTGGCAGGTGACTAAGCATTTCAGGCTCCCACTTGCAAACCAGCACATATTCTTGGATGTTGCAAAAATAAATGCATAAACAATTCCAACTATTTCATCCTAAAGGATGTATTAAAATCAAAATCTGAGATTAAACTGAGTGTAGCTGAGGAGGAACTCAGAGGTGACCTTACCATTTTGCTGTTTTTCTGATGATGTAAAATTCTAAGCAATTTAAAGCAAATAAGACATCATTCACTTTACTTTCTCGAAGAAATATACTCTGTATTCATGAACGTTAAGCAGAACTGGTAATTACCCAAATCTCTGTCTGTAATTGTACAGTTTTACTGAATCCTCCACCCTTACTCTTACAATGAAGGCCATTGTTACATACAGCTATAGAAATGGAAATTAAATTGCTCTTGAAGTACAGAAGTGACCTTCCCTTTCCTTTCTGTCTTTTACCTCAAGTCAAAGTTTTTAACATTTAAGTAAAAATAAATGACTCCACATTTGTACATCTTTCACCACATTTATTTTGTTGAAACTGATGAGATTTTATCCTTTGAACTAGTAAGTATCACTTCATGACAGCAGCACACTGGGCATGCCTTTTAAAGTGCATTTGTGAGAGACATTTTCATGTCGAAGTACATTTGGCTATGCAGTTTTATGTTTCTTCTTCAAGCATGATGCAAATACTGCCTCAGACATGGAGAGTTTTGAACTCATTTCAGCCTGCTTTGAACCATGGCTGTAAGCCTCCAAAGAACTTTTGTTGTATCTGTTACTGTATTAGAATAAATAAGCCAAACTGTGTGTTCTTAGTAAACAAGAAAATTCTGCTAATTCCACTGAGATACCTAAAAGTATGAAGAAGCAGATTTTGGACTGTTTTTGTTTTTGAAGAGTCCCCTTTTGCACTTCCTTATATCTGATTGTAGACTCTTCAGTCTCTTGCTTTTTTACCAAATTTTAGTGCCAAACAATAATTAAGTTTATTCTTTTATCAATATAATATATAATGTACAATCAATATTCTGTGATAAAAGTGATCAGATGATAATAGAGGCTAGAGATATAATATAGGCTCTTTATTAAAGAGTTCATTTGTTTTTAAGTTTAATTTTTTCTTCATAACTGTGAATGTAGCTTTTAATTAGCAGTTGGAAGAATTACATCTTATCATTTATGTCTCAGTATTGAAGTTAAAACTTTTCTCTGGTTTCAAAGGGGAACCTGAAGAAACTTACTGTGACATGGGCATTTTTCATTTTAAACCTTCTGAAGGTGTACACTAAGCCTCCTGAGAAAGACTATTTTGCATGGATTTTTAGCTAAACCAAAGGGACTTGCTTTGTTTAAAAGGGCTTCAGAAAAGTGTGAAGTTTTGAGAACTAATTTCCTCACCACCTGTCCTATCATCATGTTATGAGAAACAAATGTTATGGGGAAGAAGTGAAGGGGGAGAGTTGAGAGGGAGCTCAAACATAGTGATGTTCAAAGGTATTACAACCAAAGGCATTCTTCACACAAACACATGATCCTTCATCCTATGCCTTATGGAAATATAGAACAGTCTCTTATTTTAAATTGCATATTTAAAACAGCATGACAATACATCATCTGTTGATACTACCTCAGAGAAAAAACAGTGATTTCAAGTGCTCCACACTGTCCTAATGTGCTAGAGAGAAAGGGGACACCATCTGAACTCTTCACAGCCCCAATATCAACAATGACTGTGATGCCATCAAGTATCTAAGAGAAGACTTTTTTTTAAAAAAACCTTTCATTACAACAAGTGATAAAAATGTTGCACATATTTAATAATCCTGAGCTTGAAAATGATACCATTTTCATGTTAAGAATTGAGAAAAAATAAATACCTGAATATCTCAAGCATGTAAGCATTTCACTGCTAGGTGCAGAATTCAATTTCAGTGTTGTAGTCTTATTTATTTAAGGGGATTTCCTGTTTTGATGTGCTCTGGTATTTTTTTCTGTGACTGTGTTAGCATGTCTTCTGTATTTTTTTCCTGTAAAAGCCTCTCAGTAATGTGACACAACTCAGGATACTGGGGATCCAGCTATTCCATTGGTCAGCCATGCAATAAGTGAACCTTATATACCATTATATTTTCTAAAAAAGAAATAAGGCAAAACCAGAGGCAACATCTTAAAAACTGGGCAGATAGTCACAGAGCTTCTAAAGCTTTGGAGATTCCCAGGTCAGTATGGTAAGCAGGTCAACCTTTTTTATCCACTTCTGGCTAACCAGAATTTCCTATAAAACCTTTCACTGTAATTTTCCCAACCAATAAGTCCTTCCTAGCTTACCCTAAAACCTATTTGCCTACATAATTTGGACAGATGCCTTTTCAAAGGACAAGGCTGTGTTTTGAATCAGCATCTTCATAGTTTCTAGTAAAAAAAAAGTACTAGCAAACACATAACAGTAGTTAAGGAAAGCTGTCTCAGCCTCAGTCTTGGCTAGCTAAACTCCTCTAAAAATGAAATTGTTAATTGCTTGTAAAAAGAATGAATGATTAACTTAATTTCTTCTAATTATATCTAGATGGAACTCTATCCTTAATGATTTTCCTTTCTTTAGGTCTTCTAACTGAAACACTAATAGCTGGAAAATAGAAGCAACAGCCATGTCAAACTAAGATTTACAGTTTAAATCAGATGCTATGCAAATTTACCCTATGTGTCAGTGATGATGCATCTCAATCCTGAGAGTCAGATGGTGAAATGTAGAATATGGACAAGTTCTTAGGGTGGACAAAGACTCAGTAAAGCATTATATTTATTCTCTGCTTTACCTTTAAGATCTTTAAAGATCTAAAGTTAAGATGTTTACCTTTAAGGATCTGTTTCTTTTATTGCCATTCAGTTGATAAAATCTATTCACGGCTTTGGAAGCAGCACCCTCTGTTAGTCTCCTGTGCATTAGTTAGGACATTTTGCAAAGGATCCTGAAGTTTTGGGATCATAGAGGCTTGTAAACTCCCCTGTTCTAATTGCAGTTCATGGTACTGATTATAGCTGAGAATCAAGAGACAGTGTAGACTCATGGTTAGGACTCCGATCTGTCCTTCTAGGACACAATCCTTCGTCCACTGCTGTTAACTGCCTGAGAAACTCATTTTCCTGTTCTTTCTCATCACTGCTTATTTAAATTGGTATCTGCCATAGTCAGGACAACTTACTGTGCACATGTGGAATTCCTACCAAAATAGGTATCTTCATCAGAATCTATCTGTGCTTGCTCTCTAATGTAACCACAAGTGACATATTTGAAAGAAACTTTTTTTACTGTTTTATTGTAAAGGACTGTGATTCTTCCAGCAGGTTAAACCATGCACAGGTGAGAATAGCAAGCAGTCATGTAGAGACCTATCCTGTATCAGTTTCCTATATTTAAGATTAGATTCACATTTATCAATTTGTTGAAATAATTTGTGATGAGGGTAGCACTTGGTACAGAACCAGGCTGAATCAGTCTGGAAGAATCCCGATATCGGTCAATATATCCTCTGAGTGTGAAGCTAGCTATGTAGTGAACAAGAGGGTTGTGCTGGCAGCCATACATTAATGTAACCACTACCACTAACCTTCTTTTGAAATAAGACATAATAAGTGTTTTCAGGCATTTACTGAATGCTTAAAAGCTGTCTTCCTGCACTTGCAAACAACCTTAATTTGTACCTTTGAAATGTATAATGTATTCTGAGGGTTGTTATCTTCAGAAAGAAAATACTTATGGCAATTTAAATGTGAACATTTTAAATTCTCTCATTGTTTTTTCTTTTTCTAGAGGTGTCCAGCTAATGTGCTTATTCCATAACCTAATAACTTTTCAAGCTTCACTGCCAAAACCCCAAATGCTCTGTTCTCAGTTGCCAAAACCTCTAACTTTCACAATGTTATATAAATTAAAGTAAAATAAACTGAACTGAAAATAAAAGTAACACAAGAAATTGTTCTAAGTATGTTCTCATGATCATTCAAAAAAGCCTTCAATTAAGAAAAAAAATCTGTCTTTCCAGAAAGATGTGAAAACAAGGTGGCTTTGCAGCATCATGTAGGCACATGTTGACATAGAATGACATCATTTTGACTCTGGAGAATAAGTATAAATCTATTTCTGACATGGAAGACTGGGATGCAAAACTAGCTTTTAGGTTAGTGTTTAGTTGCAGTTGTTAGAAATGAAACTGTAAAATGCTGAGTAATGAATTCCAATTTTACAGCCTACAGGAGATGTTCTGACTTTGACAATATATGTGTATATGAGAGGATGTTGGGCTTTCTGTCTCCAGATCTTAAGCACAGACCTATAGAAGCAAGACAAGGTTTTCATGTGAGCTAGGAATGAATTGGGACCTAGCCGTATCTGCCTTTTTTTGACGAACAAAACTAAGACAAAGGTGCTTACAGTGTTGATAAGACTACTCACTCTAAAACACCAGTTGCTTATTAAAATGAACTTAATAAAAGCAAGTAAACTTTACTTGGTGGTAATTCACAGCCTTTTTGTTGACTGTGTATTGAGTACAATACTGTGATGAGTGACATGTTCTTTCTTGGTGTTGCAGGGAAAGTGTTTGCACTTGAGTCCAAGAACAACTCTCGGGGTCTGGATTTAGCCGAAGCTGAGAAAGCTTGTGTTGACCTGAGTGCTCGCTTAGCAACTGCAGAAGAACTGAAAAGGGCTATTCTGGACTGTTCTTTTGCTGGCTGCACCACAGGATGGCTTGCTGGTGGCTCCACAGGGTAAGGACAACAACATAACCCTTCCTGAGAAGTATGAGTGGCAGCTGTTGAGCAAGCTTTTCTCTTTGACTAAGAATATAACCAAAAAACACTGGTCACAACTTAAGTACCATGACATACAGCTAAATGTGCCACTTTCCCCACAAAATCAAATTTGTACAGCTAATATTGCACAGGCATAATTATTTTTTCAGTCTTAGATCACGTCCCACAGATCTGAAGTGATAGCCTCTTCCTCTTTCCTTCTGAATTATGTCATTGTGGTTGCTTCTCACTTGGCCTGTGAGTGCTGAGCCGCAGAGGAGCTTGCAGGCTGAGGACACCATGCTGGAGTTAGTGTCAGTGCTCCCACTGACTCTGTTATTCTCTACTCCATAAGAAGCTCAGCAAACTGAGATTCTTATGGAAACCACATATCTGTCCCAAGGATTTACACTTGTCTGAATAGAATAATAGAATCATCTAGGTTGGAAAAGACATTTAAGATCATCAGGCCCATGTTCATACATCTACAGCTTCAGGTGTATGTTTAGGTAAGATAGTGCACGTGGTAGTTTGTTGAGAAAGTTCACCAGGGAACTGGTATTGTCACTTGTGTTGAATTGTATTATTTGAGGTAGCTCAGGTGACTCAACATGGCACTAGGCTGAGCTTTGCCTCGTATTATCGAAGGTGTTGTGAGAGGTCCTGGTCTGCCATAGCTTATCCAGAAAGCACCATTGCCTCTGTAGAGACCAGTTCAAAGCAGGAACATAAAAGTGTCCTGTGGTGGAAACTGCTTCCCTCTGTAGATCATAGTGTCAGGAGGCTAAAGTCAGCCTTCATGAGTACTCCAGAATTCCCAATGACTTTCTGGGAAAACTAAGATTTTGGGAACATATGTCAACATTGGTGCTAGGTATATGCCAGAAGAGGGAACATGATAAAAGAAGTTCCTAATTCCAGGAAGAATTTTTGTTTATTTTTCTGCCTGGAAAGTATCCCAATCTTTCCCCTGAGGAAAAATGGATTAGACATTGGCAGACACAAACAAAAATGATGTGAGTGAAGTCATATAGTGTTGCAGGTTTTCTGATGTGCTTCAGTCCTTCTTCTACCACGTACACTTAAGACTGAACAGAAGCTCTAGCAGAGATGTAGGGACTTTTTCAACATTAGATCAATTTTCCAGGTTTTGCAAAAGTCAGTGATTTTGCTATTTTATGGTCTTACTGAATAATTAAAATCCCACTTCTGGTAACTATATCCATCACTGTTGGCTGTCACATCCTTGTTATTTTTGGTTACAGCCAAATCAGGGCCTGGAAACCCATGAGAGTTACAACAGAGGCATCACTGGTTTAGCGTGAGCATCTTCATAGTGCCTGCCCTCTGGGCAAAGAGGAGAAGTCATTCTAAAGAACTAGACCAATTTGGGTGACTGTCAAATTTCTGATGACTCATATATAAATATGGATCCATATGTAAGTGTGAAGAGATTTCAGATCATAATGGGACACCCTCTGATGGATCCAGTAAGGTTATGGCTGCCCAGCTCACTCCAACCTGCTTCTTACTGACCTACTGCAGGGACTGTTGCCTCCTCAGCTGTGCTGGTAGAGGTGGAGGTGCTTCTGTCTTGTCTATTTTAGATCAGAAGTGAACAGAGTGGGCAACCAGCTACTAGTTAAGCTGTTAAAACCCTTAGTTCTGCAGAAAGTGGTGCCAGTGGAAGAAGACACAAATCTGCTGATAGAGATGCTCACGTTATGGTCTCTAACCCACTTCAGTCCTTGCAAACTGGGCTAGCACAAGCAGCAGATCTTGACAAATATTGAATCATAGAATATTTTTTGTTAGAAGGGACCTTTAAAGCTCATCTAGTCCAATCCCCCTGCAGTAAGCAAGGACATCTTCAATTAGATAGCTCAGAGCCCTGTCCAACCTGACCTGGAATGTTTTAGGGGTGGGACTTCTACCACTTCTTTCTAGATATGTTAAAGTCACTGGCAGATCCAGGGACATGAGAACTTTCAAAGAAGATCCACTGACAAATAAATAGGGGTGAGAGGGTAAGTGGTAACTTCTTCCAGAAGCCCAGAAGTAAACCATTTATCTGACATGTGTAACTTATAAAGCATTATGCATTGTTACATTTCAGGAAATGAAATGTCATTTAGGCAGGTCTCATTTGTCAGATGAGCCCTAATAGCTATTTATACTAAAAAAGACACTCTTATGACTTATTTGCATGTCAGACAAGTGAGTCAGTAAAACCAGCAAGTGATCTGCCAGAATATAAATGTAAAAAGGTGGCAGAGTTCTCTGAAAAGCTCTCACTGCTGTGTTTTGAATCCAGATGTCATTCTGGAAACAGATCCTCCAGTGCTGGGCAGTGTGTCCTGTAGTGTCTTATGTTCATTTCTGTGGATTTTTACAGTTGGAAAATGAACATGACACAGTTTTTATTATGATCAGCCCCATGCACAGATCATTAGAAAGCAGCTATTTATTTTATAAAATATAAAAATCCTCAACATCTTGTATTAAGATATTCATAGCATTCATTTCTAGAACTGAAAAACTGAAGCTGTCCTATCCCCTATCACAGCCCTTATTTGTCTACAAAAGAATGAAGCCATGTGATTCTTCTATAAAGGTTTTGAACCTCTGCATAGACTTTCTTTTCTGTGATAGAAATCCTGCAAGGCTGTCAACTTGTTCTTTTGCATAAAATTGCCCTGGGCTGGTTCTTCCCTAGCCCCTGGAGGATTTATTTTGGAGGAGATAACTCTGGAGTGAGTAAGCAGAGTTAGCTAGAATATGCCTTGCTGTGGGAGTCAGAAGACTGGGGTTCTTTTCTTGGCTGACCACAGACCAGATGTTTGCTGCTAGGAAAATTACTTCATCTCTATTTTTCTTTCCTTTTGTTAGCTCTTCAGGTTTTGCACTGACTCCTTTTGAATGCTTCTACAGTATCTAATACAACAGGGCCCTCACTGCCAGTGACACCACTGGGAAGTGTAATAATAAGACTCAGAAATGACATTTCACAAGACTACCTACTTCTTTTTCTTGCCTATTGTGTGGGACTTGCCCAGCACCTGGCAGTAGGATAATAACAGGACATTTCTTGGGAAAGGAAAAAGCACTATCCAAAGAAAGGTCAGTTTCTAACACTTGCCAGTCCTCTCATCTGTCTGTGTAAACCCTGGAGTTTATGGGCCCTGTGAAATCTCTCCAGGTGTACATGCTAGAGCAGGCCCACTTGCTTATTTGCAGAGAGGCTGTCCTCATGATATGTCAGCTTGGCAAGCTCTCTGTTTTATTTCAAGGCTATGCTCTGCTGCCTGATAATAATGGGTATGAATTTTCTCCCACATGTGTACAACTTAGGTCAATTAATTCTCTTCAGAAGAAAAAACCAGACATAGCTGGCAGGACATGGTCCAATTCAAAATGCTAAAATTGCTTATGAAACTGTCTGAGGAGGTCTTGCATTCTGAAATGCCTTCATGTCACAAACACGAGTCACAGAAACACCAAAGCACTTGTGTTTCAGGAATTTCTACAAGAAGCTCAGTGAAGAGATTTCAATTTAATGTATGGACAAGGCCAGTTTCCTCCAAGGAATGATATCCCTAAGCAATGTGGACCTGAGCCACTTCCCATCAGCCTTGGGGGGGGATGGAAATCTTTTATTGACACATCTGTGCAAGATAGCATGGGTGAAGTATGACAACCATGGCTCTTGTAGAACAGACAGTCCAGTAATTGAAGTGTTGCTCAGAAAATGTACTGCTTGAGAAAAACCACCACACAATACATTTCTGATGTATTTTCCAGGACAAGTATCCCAAACACCATCTGCCAAATTGTAGTATCACAGTCTTCAGAGTAGCCATTTACTTAGCTTGGACTCACACTTTTAAATTGTATTTTTACTAGGATATATTTTTCACAACCTTTGAGGGGTTTAGCAAAACTTTTGCAAACTTTGGCAGAAAAGGTAGGAGTATGCTGCTGAAATTGGCTAATGCCAGAAGGTAGAACTTGTTAAGACCAAGGAAAATCACAATATTGAACAGGAAGGTAAGCCTGACCTCCAAGATGGGAGTGACAGAAATGGAGTGCAATGTAACTCTATTACATGAACATAAACAGGAATTCCTGCCTTAAACTAGCAGCTCAGCTGGAAGAGGCAGAGCAGGGAAAAGAGAGGAGTGTAGTCACAGAACACAGGATGGCAGTAAGTCTGTTGTAAAATAAAACAACTTACATAAAATTTGTCAAAAAAGGAAATGTAATCCTCCTAAAAGATACCAGCAGCTCTTCCAGGGGAGAGAGGGCAGTAATGAAGGGCTTGAACTGGTGAGACAGCACTTGCAATAGTGCAATGTCATTCTGGACATCCAAGCTCAGAAGGGATGAGTTCAGACCAGGCTCAGTCCAAGAAAGCATCTCTCTGATCAGAAGTAATTAAAGATTATCAGTTTGTTTAGCCCAGCAAAGTGAAGACAGAAAGAGAATATGTTAACTCTTAGTAACTGCACAAGAGAGACTAAACCTTGGATTTTATCTTGCCAGCTAGTTCTGATGAGGTTGATTTTCTAATTTTCCGAAGAACTTCACATATTTTGTCCTTTTTAAGTACCTCTCTGATGTTTCATCCTATCTGAAAGTCTTTTGTGTAAGAATTGATCTTCTTTGTAAATCAGTAGCATTCAGCAATTATTTTTGTATTTATGGTTTTTTTTATCCCTGAAACTCTTTGGTAACTAATCAATAACATCTGTTAGGAAAGGTATGGATTAAACTGAAGCCCATAAAATGAAATTGGGTTAAAATAGCTTTCTAGGGACACTTGATGTGTCTTTGAGCACCCAACTAGTCCAAGCCAGGAAGCAATATGATTCTTCTCTACATGCACTAAGAATGCTCAAATTATATGTACATAGTGATATTATAGTAAAATGGCTACATAAAATCTTTCATACTAGGCTACAGTATGAAAATCTGCATGAATGGGCCATATTTATTTAATGAACAGAGGCCTTACTATTTCAGTAGACATATGTACAATTTTAAGCACAAAAGGCTGCATTTTAGTGTATATTTTTAAGAATCCAAAGGATATTGGTTCTACCTTGGTAAGACCTCCTTTTGACATTTCCAGTGGCAGTATTGCTGTTGGAATGTCTTCATGTCACACTTAGCAGCTGCTTTCTTTGGGTCACATCCAGCCAAAATTAGCCTCTATAGTTCCCAGTCAACAGACTTTCCAAAGCCCACCTGTGCTCCCCTTCTGGACTTTTCAGGGAAATTTTCCTCCCTGTGGTAATTGTGAACATGTCATTTATATTTTATTCCTCATCAGAGCCAGCTTTATAATTTGCAGTTTCCCAAACTACAGAAGGGAAAGCCTGAGAGTAAAAATGCTCTAGTTTGGCTTCCAGACTACTGTTTTGTTGTTTTTTTTTTCCTCTCACCTAGTTACTGAAACACAAGTGGTAAAGCTGACCCATGAAAAAAATTAACACATGATGTAAAAGATTTATCTTGACTAAGAAAAGTGATGAAGTTTTAAACTTTCTAATTAGAGGAAGGTTTGTTAGAGTTATATTAGGTTATGAACCAGGCTTTCACAGTGCCTCAGCTAACACATTGTTGATGATGTTCTCCTGAGTTGAATGTATTCACATGCAAGTTCATACTACTATGAATAAATGTCATAAGACCATTCTGACTCAGTTCAGTGAATTTATTGACTAAGACTACAAAACTTACAATCAACTGACAGATAAAATAGTGGCTACAAAACATCCCAACCCCACCTACTCTTTTCTTTGCTTGTGGATCACACTATGTCATATTTACTCAGCTGTTAACTCCATATGTTTTAACTTGGGTTTACTGCAGAGTTTTCAATTTTTACAAAATTAGGAGTAATTTTAGAGAAGAAATTTATAGGTTCAGAATTTATAAAGTCTTAGAAAGTAGTAGTACCAGTGTATACTACAAAATCTGTAATAATAATCCTCCTGACACCCACCCATTAAGTATTTAACAAGCATTGATAAGATCCCCTCTCAGTCTTCTCCTCTCTAGCCTAAAAAGACACAGCTCTCTCAGTAATGGCATATTATAACATGTTGTGAAATAAATACTATTCATGCCAGCTTTTCTGCTATTTCCTTCTTTGAACAGAGAAATTAGAAGTACAAATTATTATTTTATAATTACTCATTGGCTACTTAATACACTAGAAAATAGTCAACCTGTGCAAGAGTAAGTGGAAAGCTTCTAGGAAGTTTGATTCACACTTTATTGCACTACATATTAAATTTTCTCCTTGTGTGTGCACAAGATAAATGCAATAGCTGAGTCATGGCACAAGAAAACAATGATCAGCTTGGCCAACCTCTGATCTTTCTTTCAGGGTAGGTACAGAGGAAGGACTGTTAATTGTTCTTGGTTAGATGAATAGTACCATACAGCAGGAATTAACTTGAGGTTCAACACAGTGCAGAATCATTGTGGTCTGTTGTTTCCTTATTTGCAAAGAGAAGAGGCTTCATGAAGCAGGTTGTCCTTCTAGGCTGGGTAACAGTGGACTGAGAAGATTCTCAGTATGTTTTGGCTTAGCTTGTGAAGAAAGAAGAGGAGACACCATCAGGCAGCATCCCACTTTCCATCAGAGCAGAGGCTGTTGTCAACACTACTAAAACCCCTCCTTTCCCAACTACATTTTTACCTCACTGATGGTATATGGTACTTACAGGGTCTTTAGTGATAGTACATTGATTGATTTTTATGCTGTGATTATCAGTTCAGGCATGTGTAAGAGTACAAGGACATGTAGATGTTTCAAGCAGATGTGTATTAAATATAGAGGATAATTTTGAATGATATGCAGTATCTGGACTCAGTATGTTTCTTCTACTTTCATAAGAGATCTCTTATAGAAGAGATTTTCTTAGAAGAAAAAGTAAAAATACATCCATTATAGAAGAGATTTTTCTTAGAAGAAAAAGTAAAAATGCATCTATTTCTTAAATACAAGGTACAAACCCACACATTACACTGCTCTATGCATCAGATTACAATGTATGCTAAAATGAGTAATGAGGAAGCCTGTTTGAGTTCAATTATTACATGAAAGCAACAGTGAATAGAATAAGTTCCCTACATGACTACATTCTTCTAAATGACTGGGTTGGCTGATGACTTCCTAAAAAAAAGTGTAAAGTTTGTGGTGTTCTCCCCACCATGATGCAACAATTCAATACAGTAAAGCAAGAAAGTAGGTGATGCATTTCCACACCCTCTCAGTGGGGTGCTGGAAAGAGTGGGAAATCTGTATGATTTTTGGTTTCTTATTTCAGTGAGGTGATGCTGCTCTTGAAGAAATTTTAAAACATGGTGAATTCTGAACTGATAGGCACTGAAAAGGTAGAAGCTACCTTTTCAAACTGAGACAAAAGGGTATCTATGTATTTATAATTGCAGATGGAAACTATCATTTTAGGATTTAGGGAAACATACACTCAAGAACTCAGAGAAAAGAGACTGTTATTGTGTATTTTTAGTCATACCTGGAGTCCTACTTCAAAGAGACTACTTCTATGCCAAAGATGTTGCAGATCTGATTGTTAGACCCACTACTGAGAAATACTGAGCTCTCTTGAAGCTCCTTCCAGCAATGGTAATAGCAGTTTACTGAAGAGATTTAAAGCTTTCAGGGTTGAGCTTGTAGTAGGAAACTGTTGATGGAGAAGGAGGAATGGGAGAGATGAAATAGATGGTATTTTGTTCTGTTTTTGTATATGTATAAGAAAAGATGTGTTTCATCTCAGAAGAATTACATTAGAATGTTTGCAGTTTCAATCAGATCAATTTTAAAGGGACAAAAATCCAAATTTAAGTCTTAAGTAGAAGATTAACCAGGGTCTAGTTTGTTGTAGGAAAAAAAAGAAATGGTCAGGAAGAACAGTCCTTCACATAGGAAGCAGTTTAGTGAAAAATACATTTAAAAAATCTTAATGTCATTTGAAGTGTTTCTTTATGCATAATGTTAAACCTATATTCAAGATACACCTTTGCAAGTTTGGTCTCATTGGACAGCACTGAAGAAGTGTTCTTAAAATTAACTAACTAATCAATGCACCCTGTCAACTACAAACTTATAATTTGTTGTGCAACCATTAAAATAAAGGAAGAAATAATTGCTCTGCAAATATACAATCTTACCTGTAAGCCAAGTATTCTGTTTTGGAGATGACCTGAAGATCAAGGATGTGTCACTCACAGATAACTTTTTAGCCTGATGAAGAATATGATTGGGTAGTGAGGTGGATTGTGAACTGGTTGAAGGACAGAAGCCAGAGAGTTGTGGTCAATGGGATGGAGTCTAGTTGGAGGCCTGTGTCTAGTGGAGTCCCTCAGGGGTCAGTACTGGGACCAGTACTTTTCAATCTATTCATTAATGACCTGGATGAGGAAACAGAGTACACTGTCAGCAAGTTTGCTGACGACACTAAACTGGGTGGAGTGGCTGACACACCGGAGGGTTGTGCTGCCATTCAGCAAGACTTAGACAGGCTGGAGAGTTGGGCAGGGAGAATTTAATGAAATTCAATAAGGCCAAGTGTTGAGTTTTGCACCTGGGAAAGACCAACCCCGTGCATCAGTATAGGTTGGGGGCTGAGCTGTTGGAGAGCAGTGAAGGGGAAAGGGATCTGGGGGTCCTGGTGGATGGAAGGATGACCATGAGCCANGGATGAGGTCAGGCTCTTCTCAGTGAAGCCCAGTGACAGGACAAGGGGCAATGGCTGTAAGCTGAAGCATAGGAGATTCTGTGTGAATACACATAGGAATTTTTTCCCAGTTGAGGTGCCAGAGCCCTGGCCCAGACTGCCCAGAGAGGTTGTGGAGTCTCCTTCTATGGAGGTATTCAAAACCCGTCTGGATGCACTTCTGTGTTACCTGGTCTAGGGAATCCTGCTGTGGCAGGGAGGTTGGACTAGATGATTTTTTGAGGTCCCTTCCAACTCCTAATATTCTGTGATTCTGTGATGATAAATAAATCACAGTGCTTTGGGCAGAAGCAAAATTTCCTGGTTAAAAATTGGAATTATAAACCAGAACATTCCAGATGATATTTTGCAAACGTGGCTTCCAAGTATCAGGAATTTTATTCTTTGATTGAGCATAGAAAGGATTGTGGCCTGATTCTTAGAGACCAGAATTTTATTATGACACCAGTTTTCAAAGCATTTTGGTTTTCTTAAAGAGAATCTCAAGTCTTCAGTACACAATTGCAAACAAAAGGCATAATTTTTCAAAGCCATGTTGGTATCTGTTTATTCAGTGTTGCAAAGAATAACTGATCTGGACACCTGAGTGAGTGAGTAATTGTTGGAAAGATTAAGGTTGGTAAGGTGCTTTTTGAAGGGAGGCATAAATGTTCCATTCACTTAGGCCTTGTGAGACCTAGTGGAACAACTTCTGAATACATACAAATTTTTTCTAATTGATGGCCTGATTCTCTCAGCCATCTGAATTGCCTTTGGCAGATCAAGTCACTTTTGTCTAGGTGCCTGACTGCTGACTAAGAGGACTCAGACTTTAAATGCATTAAATTCTAAGACAACTGTATTTTAAACTTGTATGGACAATCTTGTCCTTTAGGAGACCCCCCCAAAAAAATCAGGGATTGTTTTCCTTACAAAAGAAATCTATTTGATTTGAAATGGTGAAAGGGCTTTTAGTAGGGGATGGCATCATGTTGTTTTTCAGAGCAGAAGTGTGGTAGGAACCATTGTGGTACATATATGTGACCACCACCGTATGGTTTGTAGCATGTTACTTTTGTTTGTTTACACTAAAAGAACATTAAAGTTCCATGTTTAACAGCTAAAAAGCTAACACATGCCAGAATGAAGAAAAGTTGTACAATCATAATTCAGGCCACTTCTGTAAATCAATTGTTAAATAGTATTGAAGTGCATGATCAAATACTGGGTTTCCACTGGATCTTTTCCACGCTCTCTGACTGGGAGGTTATTCAACATTTATTTTATTCCTCAAACTGACTATGTGACCAACAGTAAAATTAGTTCAGCCATTGCACAATACAAAATGATAAATTTCCTCTGCTGGAAGGATTCCTCTGTAGAAAGCATTTTTGTCTTGCTTTCACTAGAAGAGCTGACTGTGCAATGCTTCTGCAAACCTGCTGTCCACAAAAAATAAACCCCACACCGTTAATATCCAGCTGCAAAAATTTGGGCTGAATTTGCTTTCCCAGCCTTTGTGACCTTCAGTGTAACAGTAAAACCAGTGTTTTCTATAACAAACTCTCTTCTATTTGTCAGTTTTAAGCAGCCAGTACAGCTGAGAGTAGAGATCATTAGTAATCTCTTCCTTCATGTTCGGTGTTACAGAGTTGTAACCCAAATACAGATTTATTACCTTTGCTCAAGCCTATGAAGGGCAACAGGATGGACTGGGTGCTGCTGAGTACTAAACCAGAAAAAATGGAGTTACACAAAAGGGTGGAATTACTGTTAAAAAAAAAAAAAAGCAACAGGTTTTCTTCCAAGAACTCAAAATGAGTTTTCTAAGCTTGCCTATGTTAGATTTTGAGCAGTTAACTCTGCAGCCTTAATGGTCTTTTAATGTAAAATGCTAACTATTTATAATCTTCCAGATCAAACCTTGCATTTTCTATTCATTTTTATTCATGTGCCATTAGTGGGAATCTGTATTCCTGGAATGTGAGAGCTGAATATGGCCTTAAATACTCTGGTACTTGATCTGATGTTTAGAAGTGTTACAGAATCTAATAAGATAAACATTCTTTATTGCTTCCTATGCCTTGAATTGCTTAACAGCAAACAATTTTTTAATTACTTCTAATTCTCCCTTGGCTTTTTTCATAGATCTTCTCTCCCTAATGCCTTATTGTGCCAACTTTTACTAAACAGTTAAGCTGAGGCAAAAGCCTGACCACCATGATAAAAGATCTCCAAATTTCACCTGCATGTACAACTCCAGAAATCTCTGATTATTTTTTTTCTTCTTCTTCTTTATTTTAGGACAATTATATGCAGAAAGACGGGCAGCAAACAGCAGAGCGTGAAAGCCATTGATGTTAAAATTGAAACCCATCCCTTTGTGAATGACCAATTTGATGCTTTTTGTGTAAAGGATGAAGGTCAGCACTGATCTACTACTGAAATAATTCAGAGTCATCGCTGTCTTGTAACATTCAAAGTTTTGCCTTCAACTTTTCTACGCTGAGAGGCAAAGAGGAAGTGTTAAGGAGTAAATCTTTATAGCAATAGCCCAGAAAGTGAGCCAGCTGCTGCCAAGACATCAGTGGCAGGAAATAAATTGCACTATCTTTTGTCTTTACTGCAGTTTAGCAAGTTTGAACATCACTACTGATCTGGAAGAACCCATTTTGGTGTTCACAGAACATACTTTATAGAAAGGGAACGTGTCTGGCACCAATATAACTGAAATGCCTGAAGAATTTCCCATTCTCAGCACAGTAGCAGAGTGTAACTCAGGAAGCTGGCTTCCAACTGTAAAACACCATGCTGTTGCATTTCAGTCAGTATATAACATTTCATAGAATAATTTTGTATGCAAATAACTGCATTTCCTCCTTCTGTTAAATTGTGGTTTGGGGTTTTTTGTTTTGTTTTGGTTTTGTTTTTTTTCCTTAACAAGTATAGACTAGCCCACTAGGGACTTCACTGTATTGTGAATGATTCTGAAAATCAAATTATTTCCAGTTTAAATTGATGCTTAAACTTTTTGATATTCTAATGTCAGAACCCATAAGGAAAGATGGATTCTGCATGTAAAAAGGAAACTGTTACTGATAGGCAGAATTGTGTAAAGAGGTTTGAGAATCTCTGTGAAAGATTGTTGATGTCCACAGTGAGGCTTTGCACCTCATTTCCAAGAAAACCAAAGGCAGTAAGTTCTCAACACAGGAGGGTATTTTGATAAACAGTTAGCAGTAGAATGAAAATAAGGTCAATGAGAAACATGGCAGAAGTAGAATCATAAGATCATAGAAGCACTGTGATTGGAAAAGACCTCTGAAGCCATTTCCACCACTAAACCATGTCCCCAAGCACTGTATCTACACTTTTTCTGAATGCTTCCAGGGATGGTGATTTCACCACCTCCCTGGGCAGCCTGTGCCAATGCCTGATAACCCTCTTGGTGAAGAAATTCTTCCTAATATCCAATCAGAACCTCTGCTGGCACAACTTGAAGCCATTTCCTGTTGTCCTATCACTGCTAACCCAGCAGAAGAGACCAAAGCCCACCTCACTACAGCCTCCTTTCAGGCAGTTGTAGAGGGTGAGAAGGTCTCCCCTGAACATACTCTTCTCCAGACTAAGCCACCCCAGTTCCCTCAGTTGCTCCTCATAACACTTGTGCTCTAGACCCTTCACCAACTTTGTTGCCCTTCTTTGGACACACCAACAGCTGAACAGGTGATGTATATTTGATGTGCATCCACTTATTTAAAAAACACAGAGGCTGACTGGCCTTTCTCTTAAGTAACCCTCATGATATCAGCTCCAGGCTCCGTGCTGCTATGAGCAATCTCAACTCCATCACCCAGTTGCTAATGTGGTCACACAAGCACCTTTGTGCTTTATTCCATGCTGCTCCTCACAGATAGGACCAGCTCCCTGTAAACATCTGCAAAACTCTCTCATTGTCTTCCTTCAAATCTCTCTTTTGTCATCATTCCCCCCCTCGAGAAAAACCTTGTGGTGGGTGGGACATCTGTGGGATGCTGAAATCATTGCTCTGGCCACCATTGTTCCATTGTGCCCTTGTGCTCCCCTGTCTGTCTCCACCTTCTGTGTCTGAGCTTACACGTAGATGCTGGATCTTGCCTTCTGCATTTGGTTACTGTTTGTGGTACAGGGGTAGTAAAGGTGAAGATAAGAACATAGTCTTACAGTGCTGGTGGACAAGGAGTACTACATCAGGCTTGGCAACTGCATAATTAAAACTCAGGGGGAAATTGGGATTGTTTGCAAAGAAGAGACAATTTATGAACAACTTGTTTTGTACAAGAGAGGGAGTTTCCTGATGACAGAATGGGGTGATCATGCTAATGCACTCACCAAATAGTCCTTACACAGAAATATTTCTGGGTGACAAGAAGGTCCCCTCATCTTTCAATATGTCCAAATATGTGGATGGAACCTCAATGTTTGAATAGTAAGGCTTAAGTGAGGCTGGGTCCCAGAGCCTAGCCTGTGGCTGGCATGAAAAGATTAAGGTTCAGAAAGGACCTTAACATGCAAGTATAACACACAAGCCAGCACAAAGCAATTGACTGATGAAAGAACGACCTGTGCTTCAGGGATGCTGTTTTCAGTTTTGGGAATACTGCAAATATTCAGTAAGAAGCAGCAACAGCAAACTCTGCACTCCAGCCTCAGCCATAACATATCTCCTCCACTGTTCTGTACATGTGGTTAATAACTACTTGCTGAAGTTATGATTAATGAATTGATTTTTACTTGAAACCTCCTGAGTATTGTTTACTTTTAGAAAAGTGGACATTGTTTTTAATTGAAGCAATTTCAATTATAATACAGTAATACATTAGTGTTAAGACCTGTGTATTGAAACCAAGTTCAAAAAGCAAGGTGTTTTGCCCTGCCAGAAATGATAATTTCCAGGTTTCTCACACTGAGATGTATGTTCCCATGCACAATTACCACAAGCCCTTTAATTTCTTCCACATCCATCCAACCAACAATCTGCACTCCTATAGGAAATTCATCTGGTTCTTCCTCCTCTACCCATCATCTCCCTGCCTTGACTGATCTGGGCATGGCTGCCTGGGCTGTGTGCCTTAGAGTTATGAATATGCTGTTTGCCCACCTGTACGCAATGCTGATCAACTGTCCAGCACTGCTTGTGGCAACGGCTCAGAGCTGAGTCCTACCTATGCCCACCCTAGTGGAAAGACACTGGGCTTTGGTTCTTTCCTCTTTTAAGATCATCTTGCCAAAATGAGCAGGTGCTCAGCAGCTTTCCCTCTTTGTCAGGCTTGGCTGAGGTCAGCCAAAGGTTCAGACAGACTGGCAGGTTGAGGAAGGACAGAGGGAACAGTCACATCAGCCTTTTCTTCAGAAGATAAGTTGATGGCAAAACTATTTTCAGTTTTTTGGGTTGTCCACCATGAAACTTCTCATGCAAAAGATCACAAAATCAATTCAAGGGAAGTTCAGGCTGGAGATTAGGAAACGGTTTTTCACTCAGAGTCTGGTTGGGATCTGGAACAGCCTCCCCAGGGAAGTTGTTTCAACATCATGCTGATGGACTTTAAGAAGCATCTAGATAATGGTCTCAGGCACATGGTGTGATTCTTGGGTGTTCTCTATAGGTTTAAGAGCTGGACTTGATAATCCTAGTGGATCCCTTCCAACTCAGACAATACTATGACACTATGAAAATTCCCTTCTTAGGTCTTGATTTCTAATTCATTTTTACTCAACATTTAGCACACAAATGGGTTCGGTGAAATTGCTTCAACAAACACCTCAGCATGCCCCACCAGTGGCCAGAGCCTAGCAAGAGCTCTGGATGAGGCTTTTACAATTAAAAATCCTGAAGATAGATAGACTTTTTTTTCTTTTTGTGCTTCTGAAATGGATTTTGATCTGCACACACAGAAGGATTGCAGCAATCTTTGATACTAAGAGCTATGCTTTCCAGGGAATCAGTCCTAAGAGTTATGTCTAACAGGGAAAGATGTAGCTGTAATGTTTTGTGAATGCTGTGAGCAGAGCTGTAGTTTTTGCAGTACAGAGAAATGTGTTTTCTTAGGTTCTTGTAAGCAAATGTTTAATGCAGCCATTAGAGTCAGGAAGACAACTCTGTACCAGCTCAGGAGCTGCTGAGATCTCTGTTGAGATCAGAGAGTTCCTCTCTTAGCCCCAAGTGCCAAAAATTATCTATAAAATACATTAGTTTCTGCCTAGTCTGAAAAGAGAGTATCACACGTAAATCGGATCTGGCCCACAGAGTGTGTGTTTATTCTCCATCAAAGCTCATAAGAAAATGCCTGAAAGACAAAAAGTGATAAAGCAAGAAAAACAGAAAGCAGAATTTTTTCCTACCAGTCTTATTTTTTTGTAGGAGCACATATCATTTAATTTCATATATGTGTATAACCCCCTCCATTCCCTTTCTTATGTTTCTTTTCTTAATGCAATGAAGGAAAGATCTCCACATTAATATCTCCCAAGTTTTACTGGTTCTTTCTTTCAGTAACCCACTGATATTTACAGGCAACAAGTAAGATCTCTATTCCACAAGGCTTTGATTTGCTGCCACCATGGAAAAACTCAACAGGCAGCAACTTGTAGCAGCGTGCAGCAGAAATGCAAATGAAACTTTGTTAAACATGACTGCTGGCTCCAGATACCCATCAAAGCTTGGTGGCTTATGTACATACGTCAGTGTGCCCTTTTCAACAGTAAGGAAAAACCCAGAAATGAGTGGGTTCTTTACAGCAAATATATTAAAGGTAGTTTACAAGAGCAATCAAACTGTGATTTGCTTTACATGATATTTGAACTGTTTCTTTGTATTTGTAATGCTTTGCTGTGCATATGAAGTTTTTCATCTTTTCATTGCCACAGCTTTCTTTTCCAGAGGTTTGCATGTAACTGACAGTCAATTTCCAGCTAACTGGCGGTGTCATTTAAACTAACAAATTCTTACAAGCCCTGTGTAGTGAAAGAGTTATTGGCACTCTATACACTGGTGTCTTACAGGCATCACTTATATTGGGTATGACTGAGTTGTGGTTCTTTGTACTCTACTTGTACTCAGTATTTTTACCCCCCCAAAAAAATTCCATATACTTTAGTGTCTCTGCAAGCAAAAAGAAAAATAAACATCTGCACTCCTCTTTCACAGGGCTGACCATTAGGAGTTGCATTTTTCAATTTCTTAATGATGAGATGACATCCTATAAAATCCAGCAGTCTCTCTGGAAAACTCTGCTGAATTGGGTGGTTGTAACAGAGGATGGTTTATGTCAAAGAGGATGTCAGCTTTCAGAGCATGGTACACAACTACAGCAGCAATTGTAGATAATCAGATTTGGTAGATTCCCAGTTCTGCCAGGTGGTGTGGAAGCTGAAGTCTGCATCTTTTCCACGTGGATGTTTGGGTTTTTTGCATTGATCTTAGGTTGTCCTTTCTGTAGACAGTATTTTAACAAAACATATCAAGAAAATCTTTACAAACTGATGGGATACTTGTAATTTAAATCAAGAAGATGCTTGTTGAGGAGTCTGGATTGGGGAGGAGAGGCGCTGTGTTCTTAAAGTGACTTGTGTCAACTCTTCGCTAGAAATCACCTGTCATAAACTCCTATCCACACATGGTCTGGAGCTAAAGTTACCCTTTGGGGGGGCCATGATTCCTAAAATCTGACCATGTTTGAATGTGCTAACATCATTAACACAAGGCCTCTTCAGTCTCTTGTGAAAAATAGTTACTGAGTCTCTAAGGTCTGTAACCAGAGCAATCCCTAGCCCTAACATGCTTATGCTTCACACACACATCTTTTCTCTGCCACTTATCCCCATTCATGTATCAGATGTTGACTCTATCCTGATTTCTACCCATTTATACTGAGTTTTTATCTACTGTGGTGGTGGTGATTTTCACTCCAGGAGACACTCTCTGCCAAATTACTGATGACATGAAGATCATCTGTGTATTTCAAAATTGCTTTATGCTGTGCTGTCTCACTGTGTAATCCAATCCACCCTTGTTTGCTGGAGGTCAGCTCATATCAATGTATGGAGCCCTGTTAGGTGCTTGACCTCACTGTGAGTATATGGCAAACTTAAGAAGGGTCACAATATCCAGAACCAGATTCCAGGTTTCCAGGTTTGAGATGTGATCTGGCACACAAGCAGGCAGAGCATGGGATCTGCTGCATGGGGCATGAGTATCAAGCCCATCAGGCTCTTTCACCTGGAAACATGCCTTGGGCTCAGTTTTTAGCAAGCACTAAGAAAATATGCTGGTTTACAGGAGGATGGGTGAGGGATAAAGCAGTGCTCCAGATGGAGAGTTCAAGACTAGAGGAGCCCAGTCCTTATGTACCCAGTCCTTATCTGCATGTTTAGGAGCGTCACCACTGCAGGTAATCTCTGCGATTGCCTTAACAAAGAGCACTACTGTTCCTCCAGATAACAAGCTGCTCCCAACACACCCTCTCTCATGCTTCATGGCCCTGATCTGCCTCCTCTCTTCCAGCAAGAAAATGACCTGAATGCCAGCACTGAGCCCAAGCTGTTGTTCTAAACAAGCCTGTCTTTTTTCAGCTCCTGGTACAAAGGCTGTAGGCAAAACCCTGAAGCTTGTCCCCAGGAGCGGCTCAGTAAGAGAGTTGGTGTGCCACTGTCACTTGCATACATGTGCCAGAAAGAACAGGTTTGGCAAAAGACTGAGCAGAAATTGTCATAGCAACTGGAACGGCAGCAGGATGAGAAGCTGTCCATGCTGCAACCCCAAAACTTCCTGTAGATTTTACGCAGGAGAGGGCAGCAGCAAAATGGATGTAGGAACTCGAGTATGTCTTTGCATAGCATCAGCTTTCACCTGTGCTTGTCCATGCTGTCATTCAGTGTGCTCTGTAGCAAAGACATGACCTTACAAAGACTCTCATGAGAGAGTTAAAAGTTCCCCATACAGTATTCATTCATGAACATCTTTAAACTTACTGCTTCTTTTTTCTATTCACTCAGCCAGATCTCTCTTTCGGGTCCTCATAATTCTCCATTACCACATCTGGTGCCAAATTTTACAGTAAAGCTCCTTCAGCTTTCTTCTTTCCTGGGAGGTGCCTTTTGAGTCTGTTTGCCATATTTAACTAATGTAAGTGTTACTTTTCTGCTTCCTCTGGCCACAGAATTAAACAAGGCTTTGCAGATAAGAATACCCTCTGACATATGACTGTCCTATACAGGCTTGGGACCAATACTTGGCTCAGAGCAGATACACAGCTCCCATTTGTACCAATGGAAATAGCTAGATAAATTAAGTACATGAAATCCAGGGGTCTGTAACCTTCCTATGAGGCAATAAAATATATTTTTTTATTCCTTTCATCCACATCAATCTCTATTCATCCAACTAGTTCACAGGAAAAACATTAGCTGCTAACTGCTCCTCACTTCCTCAGATGACAAGCCTCCATGAGACTGTACATAAACTGAGCTTTGTGTAGCCTCAAGAGCTTGTTTTTTCTGTCTGTGTGTGTGTGCATAACTCCCACTAACTTTTGAAGGTGTTAGACAGTATATATGTGTGTGTACATTATGGAGAATAGACTTCAAAGCTTCGACTTCAGCAGCATGTCCCTTAAATTAGTGGCAGATGTTTTTCAGCATAACCAGTTGAGAATTGGTTAGCCAGGGCTTTTGGACAATTTCTAACAGCCTCATCTGAAAGAACTTCCACAGAGCATGGATGTTTACCCTAGGATTTTCATTTCACTACAAGAGAAACAACTGGCAACATAAATATATCACATTTCTAAATTAACCTGTGTTTACCTATGCCTGGGTCAGAGCTGGGTAGATGATGGGAAAAGGTGCAGCTGGGACTCACAAGGATCTTGCAGAATGTCTCTAGGGCAAAAGCAGGAAAGCTTGAGCTTTTACAGCAAGTAGATTGGAAAAAGCTTTTCTGTCAAAACTATTGCCCATTGAGACCCTTGGATGTGAGCTGGAAATGTTGTTTGTAAGACCTTGTGTTAGTGCTGTCCTAAAAGTAGACTCTAGCAAGTTAGCAAGGGTGCTTTCTAAAGATGTTTCTCCTTCTGCATGTTTAGGAGCATATTCTTGGAGGTCACTTTTTCAGCTTTCAAACAAAAGTCTTTCCTAGGAACATAATCTTTGCTGAGCCAAGTAAGTAATCAGGTTTTTGTACCAAGGCAAACAGTTTCAACAGATGATATCAATACTAGAACACAGACTTGACCCAAAGTTTCCCTTAGCCCATATAATTACGAGATCTCTTGAGCTATTAACTATTAGCCTTTTCATTTTTTATCTGTTCTTTATCAGGACAAAAGCAGATTTTTGATCTTCAGTTACTTTGGCAAGTGAAACAGCTGGTTTTTTCTTCTGCAGCCAGTAAGGGCTATAGAACCACTGGAAAAAATCCCATATTTGAGAAAGAATATAGAAGTACTTGTATGTACAAACACTGAATACTTTGTCCCTCAGCTTTCCTGGTAAAATCATGCTCTTGCATTATATGTTTTTGTTTGTTTATTTTGTTTTTCTGTAACTGTCATGTTAGGAGGCCATAATGCCACAGTAACCAAGAGATGTCTGTTCCAAAAGACTAAAAAAAATCTGCAGGAAAAGGGGACATGGCCCTTTTGAAGACCACTACTGAGAGAGGAAGACTTTTGAGACAAGAGAAACCACGATGCCTAGAAGTTCTCTTGACCTATTGTGTTAACAGCAGTCAAGATTGTTCAAACCTGAAAAACAGAGTTAGAATTCAGTCTACACTGGTGTTGGCAGTTGCTTGTCTGCCTCCTCTCTGCACTTCTTCCATAGAACAAAAATCTCAAATCAGTTTTGTTATTGTTTATAATGATTTTTGCTTCCTGGCTTTCTATGCTTCAGCAGAAATATTATCAAACATCTTGCTAGATTTTATATCCTGATAAATTTAGTTCTTCAGATTCTCAGAGAGAGCAAAGCACAAGTCACCATTTATTTTAGGATGTATCTAACCTGAAATAGGGCAATGGTGTTGCCTAGTGACAGGACAAGAAGCAACAGGTGCAAACTAGATCACGGGAAGTTCCACCTAAACATAATTAAAATTTCCTTTTCTTTTAGGGTGCCAGAGCACTGGATCAGACTGCCCAGAGAGCTTGTGGAGTCTCCTTCTCTGGAGAGATTCCAAACCTACCTGGACATGATCCTGTGCAACCTGCTCTGGGTTGAACCTGTGAACCTGCTGTAGCAGGGGACGTTACTAGATAATCCCCCAAGGTTCCTTTCAACCCCTACTATACCATGTGATTCTCTGTGGTTCTGTGTGAAAACTGAGTATTTGGGAAGAAAATTTTGATTTTGAGAAAGGCTAGAAAATTAGACATAGTCTGAAAAATTACTGATGTGCATGTGGACCTTTTCTTCCTGTCAACGTGAACTGTGTCGTTGCTCAGCCTTTGCCTGCTTGCTCCAGTGTAGTAGAAAATAAAGTGCCAGTCTTCAACAATTTCACAAGCTTTTCTTAAGAAAAATTACTCTATCCAAGCTTTTGCTTTCCAGTCCCAACCTACCCAAGTTTTAGTTTGCCTTTGTAGAAGCAAAGAAGATAGCTATAGCTTGACATCCTAGGGTGACTTGTTGGAAAAATAGCTGCTCTAGCTTCGTCACTGTTACCTATCAATAACACCACAGTTACAGATCAATATATACCTTCCCAATTACAGCTGAAAATGGTAGGATAAGGGCATGAATCAGAGGAGGTGTCTGAGTTTTGTGGATGTGTAAATTTGTCCTTGGGGTAACTCTTTGCAAGGTCTTTACAATCTCATTTTTTTTCCTTTCAGACAAGCCCTGTGGGGACCCCCCATCCTTCCCCCACACCACCCTGCATGGCCACACTGGCTTTGAAATGGGGGATGAGCTGCTGTATGTGTGCACCCAGGGGTACGTCATGGGCAACAAGGAGACGGCATTCACACTGCTCTGCGACTCCTGCGGGGAGTGGTATGGGCAGGTTCAGGCCTGTGTCAAAGGTAAGCTCATCCAGCACGTGGAACACCCCTCTGTGAGGTCACAACCTCCCATCAGTCCAACTGAGATGCTTTCAGGTTTCCAGGGGTGTCCCCTAGGCATGTAGAATACTAGTGAAGGTCTTGGTGACTAGAGCGTCAATGTCCTAGCTTGCCCAAGAGGACTTTTACAATCTCATTTGTAGACATCTCCAGTCAAGCACAGGAGAGGATAATTTATTCATACTTACATGAACATGAAGTTTCCTTCTTGGTAGCAGGAGAAACTTAAAATAATAAAAAAAAGAATTTTTAATGCCTTATTTATTTTCTTCTGTACCCTCTAATTCCATTTCAGGGATTTACTGAGTCTTGGCCCAAGTTTATCATTCAGCTCCTGTCTTCCAGTCCACCATCTTCCTCCTTTTTCCCCCAGTACCCTTAGACTCATAGAATGCTTTGGGTTGCAAGGGACCCTTAAAAGTCTAGTTCAACTGAACAGCATTTTTAATTACTGAAATATAACCCTTGGGAAGATCCTCCATCCTGCATATTTAATATCAGAATTGGTCCCTTTCTGGAAATCAGTTATTTATAATCTTGTATGTGCTCATTCTGTTGCTGGGTGACTTTTGTAACTTTTCAATGCACTTATTTTGTTTACTCCAGGAAAGGGATTACTCTGGTTGCTACAAGAAATACCAGAAGCATTTTCTTCAGAGTAGTTCAAAAGCCATGTCCAGGCAGTGTCAGTGAGCCAAAGACATTGTTTACTATATAGAGTGCACAATGCAGGTTTTGTATATCTTCTGCTATGTTTATTTTCACAAGAAGCCACAGAGTTGCTATAGAGCAGGCTACTGAAATGAGAACTTGTTTGTTCTCACCTTTGGGAACCCAGAGCAAGTACAGAGAAAAGATGATGTATTTTTGTAGTCATGCACTGAGCATGGCCTGCATGCAAATGACATCTGTCCTTACTGTAGACATACTGAGGCTGTCCTTGACTTTACCACCTGGTCACCAGACTTACATCTTCATTTGATGCTGCATGCTGAGGTCCTTGAAATAGTATCCTCCTTACAGACAAGAGAAGATGCCATGGTGGTACTGTGACCACATGGAGACAGGGGTTGGTACCTCTTAAGAACACAGCAGACCCATATACAACTCCTCTTGCTTCTTTATATTTTCTAGGTTGAATTAAGCTGACAATCCTTTAGGTGTTCCTGGAATTCTAGGGGGAGATGAAAAATGGGTAATACAATAGCTGTCCATCGTGTAAACCCCAGACATTGTCCACTGGCTTGTAAGACACTAGTTTGGTTGATCTGAGCTTTTACTAGCCCTCTCCTATGAGGTGCTTTAACACTTGAACTTCTAGACTTACATATATGGTAAATGCTGTTTCCTTTTGGTATTTAAGAAAATTAAAGACCTAAGTAACTTATGATTGCTGTCCACACCACAGAAGAAGTCCGTGACAGAGTGACAGAAATGCAGTTTGGGTTAGAGCTAAGCAGCAAGATAGAAAAGTTTAAAAAGTGTATTATTATTTTAAGTTGCCTCAGTAAAAAGGTAGATAAGTTTTCTCTTGCACCATGCTTTCAGAATTTTGTCTGCAAACACAATAGTAGCTACCTAGATATTTACTCCATTAAAAGGAATGAAAGTGGCTTTTCTTACCAAACTACTCGAGGAATCAGGCTTCTGTTAAAAAAAAAACAGCAACAACCAACCAAAAACACAGAAAACCAAACAAAAAAACCCAATCAAACAAAAAAATCCTAAATGTAAAAGCTCTGAGAGACTATAACAATGACATTTCCATATTTTAAGCTTTCAAGTAAATCCACCTTTATATGTTAGTTAAATTCTGCCACAAACTTTTAACTTTCCTCTTGTTTAAACAGAAGCTGAGCAGTACTATGAGTTCAGATGTGGATGCAATATGAATTCTGCTTTCTCATGTTACCCTGCTCAATGCATCAAGCTCAGAATTTTTCCAATATTTAAGAATATTCATCAGAGTATCTTACTATCTTTTTCAGAGAGGTATCACACCTTTAGGACTGTATATCTGGCAAAGCAGATAAATATTAAGCAAAGGAGTGGGCAGCTGTTGGGTAGCTGAGCTATCTGTATGGGCTGGAGTTAGCATATCCATTTCAGAAACTATATATTCCTTAATGCCTAGGGACTTGCAAGGAGCTATATTCACTCATGAATATATACCAGCATGCAGTGGATAATCATGAGAAAAGGTCAGATTTGTTCTTAGTAGAAATGGGTCATGTCTGTGTGCCAGGGAGCTGGATATTCGAAAACATCCAAAAGGTATACAGATACAACAAAAAAATAAACCAAAATAAAATAAAAGTTGCAACATCTTTCTGAACTATTTCAGCAGTTTAGTTGATTAAGTGGAATACTGCAGAGAACAGAGGAGGACCATTGAGGGAGAGAAGGGAAAAAGAGTATCTACATCTGATAAGAGAGTGGGTCTGAATCTCCTATAAACCACATCAAACTGATATTTCTTTTTCCTTCCCTGAGGTTAGTGAAAATGCTAGCTTTATCACTGGTAGAAATAAAACTGTGTTACGCTGAAGTAAGGAAGAAGAAGAATCAGGTCATTTAAGCTGTATTTCACTGTTTTCCCTGGATAAATAGTCTATTTCCCCTGTTTTGCCTCAGCCTTTCATACAGCCACAGGGGAGAGAAAAATATTTTTAAAAGAAATACGAAAGTGTGGTTGTAAAATCACAAACATCAACTTTGGAACTTGGGAGCAGATGTAATATTATGGATTATGATTTTTAAACTGGTTTAAGTGTAGACTTCATGCTGAGGAGCTTCTTTTGATTAATGTTTATCAAATGCTTTAAGGACATATAAATAACTATATAACTATATAAAAATAATAGAAATATTATATAAGTTATATAAATAATTATATGTTCAGTCCTCCTGATTACAATTCTTTCAGAAAGGAGGCTTTCCAGGAAGACTGAAATGTACGATACTAAGGTTCATTATTTTTTTAAAAAATAAGAATTCAGTGAAAAATAATCAAAAAAAGAAAGAAAAAAGAAAACAGAGAAAAGAAAAAGAAAGGAATTTAATGAAAAGAAACTTGAGTTGCTGTTGACAAATATTTGGGTTCCATAGGAGAGAGGAAAATAATTATTAAATACTCCAGAAGTCAGCACACAAATTGCTTTTTAAGTGCTTTGAGGCATGAGAGTAAATTCCCTCTGATGAAGGTTAATGACAGGACTTAATGGAGAATTTATATCCCTGTTGGCAGAGAATATACTGGCTGACATTAGAGGAAAGACAGCCAGGAAGCTACTTCAAAGAACATTGAAGTGCTATGTTTAGAGGCTGGTAAGATGATACCATTCCCTTGTTCTGCATCTATGCTGGGTGAGCAACTGGAAGTGTGAAGTGATCCTAATGCTCTTACACCAACATGACTGGACCATGGGGAGGAAACTCTGGTCAGAGGATTAAAAGATAAAAGACCTATTCCTATGTAGATTCATCTAGGTTGGAAAAGACCTCTAAGATCACCAAGTCCAACCATTGACCCAACACCACCCTGCCCATACCTTGCACTGTCTCTGAGACCAGGGGCACATTGCTATGCTACTTTTTGCCGATTACTCCACCTCGTTCGTGAAAGATGGACAAGTGTTTATCCAGCTTCATAAAGCTTTCTGAGATTTGTGGATGTTGCAGCTGCATATTGGTGTACTGCTCAGTAACTGTCCCTTTAAAATACCCAGCTGTCCAAGCAGAGTATCAAACTAAACAGCAATAACTGGGTTTTTCCTCCTGTTAGTGTAAAAGGACTGGGCTTGCTTTACATTCCCAGTTGCTTGCCTAGAGCATATATGGAGTTGAAGAAAGATCATCATAGCAGTGTCTAAATATAGCACTTAAATGTTCTTTGAAGAAGCTTTATGATCATCTTTCCTCTCCCTTTTGATCCAGCTAGAAGAAATACAGTCCACTCTGGCACCCAGGATGTAAGTGTACAAACATGTAGCTGGCAAATTCATAAATTAAATGAACAAGACATATAATGTATCAATACAGATATAATCCAAAGTACATGGCAAAATTTGGTTATGGGTGTAACTGAACTCAGCCACTTTGGGGTCATATTAAGTGGATTCTCAATACAGTAAAGTATGTCGGAATTGAAGAAGACAATACATTACAAATGGCTTTAATGTACCTTGCACACACCAGAAAATGGACTGCAATTTTTAATCAAGATGCTTTCAAGAAAAAAAGTGGCTCTGTATAGTCAGTGTTTCCTGCAGTTTCTCATGATGAAAAGACTCTGTGTTCTAGCTGAAAACACAGGGATATTCAACCCAACAAAGCAACCTTAAGGAAAGAACAGGGAAACACATGTTTTTGCAGTTTATTATATTTCTGTTTTGGTGGAGAGAACTCATTTGTTTCACAAAATATATCCTGAAGACTGGCATCATGGTGAGGTCTGAAGGCAGATGTTTATGTGCCATGCTGTGGCTGTCCTGCAGGCACAGAGACTAAAGTGACCAGTGCTAAATGACATTTCTTTTCTACCCCAAATTAACCATAGGTTCAATACCAGAAACTTTAATACTGACATTTCAGTGGGAGGGGTTAGGGCTGCATGGCATTAGCCTATGTCCTCAAGAGCTCACTTCCTCAATGAAAAGGCAGATTAGATGGCTGGGAAACCGTGTCACATCTCTGCCCTAAAACCAGCTAGGAAGAATGTCTATTTATCCTTTTTCCTTGGCTGCTTTGGATTTTTCCAACTGTAACCTTGTGGTAGGAGAGGTCATATCTTCTGCACATCTAAGGAATCTCTCCAATGTCAACACTTGGATACTTGTTCAGTGTGTTCAGAGCTGGTCTAACTTTTCCACACTGAGGATCATACTTCTGATTTCAGTGTAAGGAGAATTTGGCTGACTTTGATCAGCTCTGAAAGCTTCAGCTGCAGCTCCCAGTCTTTTCTGCTTGCTTCAACTATTCTCATTACTTCAAATATTGCTTTCTGAATTTTCAAGAGTAGCATTGATTCACATTCAAGTGGTCTGTAAGGATGACTAGCCAGCACTTCTTTTTTAATGAGCAAAGTAAAAGAGAACGTGTCTGGATTTTGATCCTATTTGGGAAAGCTTTCCTTTTTTTGTCTTCTGAGAGTACAAATGGAGAGTTGTGACAGATAAATAAAATCAGCAACTAAATATGTCCATGGCCTGTCAAAACAATTTTTATCACAAATTTTGGTTCTCTTTTCAGGTCTGCCATTGAGAGGTTGTATTAGATTAACATAACATATTGATCTTGCATGAACTGATTCTGCCAAATCAAATTAGCTTACAACATCATGATGGGTTATTTATTTATATTATCAGGCTTTCTGCTAGAATAAAAATCATCCTCCTTCTTGTAGTTGTTGCAAAAGACAAAGGGCAACACAACTTCTGGTTGATTTGAGGGAAGTGTGTTCGTGTGCCAGATTCAAGTTGAATGGATAATTCTTCCAGATGCTGTAGTTCACAGTTCTGACAGATCTTAGGCAAATAGGTCTACATGCTCTTTTCCTTTCCACCCTTAAAGACAGATTCTGTCTTGTTAATGTTTGCTGTAACTACTTTGAGATTCTTTGAATAAAGATGTTTCCCTACAGTAGAAATGTTTATGGTGATGGTCTACATAGACTCAAGTTTCAATTTCCTGTAGTCCAAAAATACATCCACAGAATATGCAGTGTACTTTATGGTTTTCCAAAATAGCAATACTCAAAATAGAGCCTGGATGCCAATATGCTATCTAGAAATAAAATTAAACTGATCCTAGAGTGTGGAAAACTAGGCTCTTTGGTTTTGCCTGTCTTTATGTTTGGTCACTGTTTTCACACTAGGATCAAAAATTGAAGGAGAGGAAATCTTTTTAGGACTGGATGCTTCCTAGAAAGGACAAGGCTAAATTAAAAGGATTTTACCTTTTAACTGACCTTCACATCTTTGGTAGCATGCCATTTCAGCATCTGTTGCTGTAAAATGTTCATTTGGGCCTCAGTAGTCCCTCAGACAGGGAATCAAAACTCACTGATCCTTGAATCTGCTAGAGGAAGGTAGGGTTAAGATGCAACAATGACCAAATGTAGATAGATTTTGGTCATTTCAGTGCTGGCTCTTCTCAAAGCCAGACCTGCCTGGAGAGGAAGGAAGATGCAATCACTTATAAATCAGTTGTTAGTTGTTTTAAGTATGTGTATAAATAAAGATTACAACTCTTTGGATAAAAGGTGGAGCTGAATCTACTTTGGTTGTTGCTCTTCAATACCAAGACTAAAATTCAGGGAGCTGGGAAGCTCAGGAAAAATGCTGAGGAGGTGAGCAAAAAGAAGTGCAAAAGTTGTGCAATCTGTTCCTTGAAAATCAAGCTCTTGGTGACTTAAAAGATTGTCATGGTAACACAAGCTCACTAAATACTAAGACCAAGCCCTATTTGAAGGTCTGAGGCCCAGAAGAAAGAATAGAGTATTATTGCTGTGTAAGTCAATTCAGGATCCTATAAATCAAAGCCTCAGTATAAGAGGGGTCTGTATTTCCTTCGATGGTTAGAGAGCTCAATAGTTGCTTTCATTCTGGCATCCCATGAGCTAACATTACTTATGTTGATAGTCTTTGCTATAAACTATACAAATACAGGAGATTGCATATGAAAATACATTACAGCAGCTTTACAACTTGGGCACAATCTGATTGTCAGAAGGAACAAGACTCCCTTATGTGGTGACAAGCAGTGCATAATGAGTTCCAATCTCGAGGTCTCTTTAATCTACAATGGGCTTTTTCTTCCCTCAGCTGAGCATTAAGAAAGCACTGATTCAGTTCTATACATGCAGGATCAGGCCCAAAGACAGCAAGTTTGATGGAGACTCGATTGATTGTTCAATAAACCCTTAATATGTTCCAATAGACTGAGTACTCACATTTTCCAAGGAGCACATGCTCTTTCCTGATGTGCCTCCACAAGGCTTTCTTCTAAAGAGCTGAAAATATGTGTCAGGAGGGGCACTAAAGGGGAAGAGCTTCACATTCTAGAAAAGGTGTATTACTACAGCTTCTAAGCATTCCCCAATGATCCATACTGGTCAATAAGAAGAATACTAGCTGCCCATTCTTATTCCTTATTCAAGAACAAGCCTGGAGGAAACAACACAAGCATAAGAATATAATTTTTGTTCATGGATGTGTGTGCGTGCACTGGAGCAACAGAGTGTAAAAATTGGTGTTTCATCCTCAGCTGGATTACTGTAGTCTGAAAAGTAAATGAATGGCAAAAGCAGAGGTACAGGAGACATACAGGTGAAGACAAACTGGTATGATGATTCATCTTAAAAAAGAAAACAACCATCACAGTTCATAAATGGTGAGTTCTCACATTAAGATGTTCCAGTTCATATATATACAATAGACACCTGTAGGCTGTCCTGAGAGATGCTGGACTTCAGTGAACCAGGCATGCCAGATATCAACTTTTAGCAGAAGTCTAGACGGCAAGAGGACAAAATATATTGAGGCATCATTTCCATGCAAGAAGAGCATGAGGTAGAAAAAATACCTATGTGAACATGAGACAAGGGACAAAGGGAAATTAGCATTTGATGTCTGCTGTATGTGTTAAGTAGTGATGGCCAGCACCACATAGGGCTTCATAAGTATGCTGCTAAAATAGCTAAATAGCTAAAATGCTGTGGTATTCAGAGGTACCCTCTAGTCATTAAAGGAAGTCTGAAAGTCTGTTGGAAAAGTTTTGGGGATGAATTAGAAAAGCTAGAGTCCTACCAGGAAGCTTGCCACTCTGAGAGATGTATTTCCCTGTCTGTTAAGTCATCTTTGCACCAGATGGAAGTTTTTTCCTGCTTTTTTGGAGAGGACAGAGAAGATCTAGAGGATTACACAGGCAGATGAGGACACCAGGACCAGGAAGGGAGAGGTCCATTGTTGGCACAGTTGTATTGAGTGCAGATTTCACCCTACACCCCTTGCTGTGAGATGAGAGGACCTGCTGAGAACATCCAGTCCCCCAGCATGATAGCTTTCACAGAGGTATTAACTCTCTGCAGGCTATGTCACACATTTCGGTTTCCTCAGCATAACTGCTTCGGTTCCTGGTAGACCCAGACAGTATTCCAAGAAAAATACCTTTTGCTAATACTCATTCTATTTTGGCACCTGGCTTAAGCTGTTCTGGCAAAAAGCAAGCTGGTGTGAGCTGTATCACCACTAAGTGGTTTTGGTCAGACTGGTTTGACAATATTTCTAATCTTTCTTAAGAGTAGACCACGTATGGCTCTGCCAGAAGTCTAAGAAGCAGTCTCCAAGGAGAATGTGACTCACTCAGAGACTGAGGTGGGCCCCAGATGAAAAAGTGGTTCCAAGCTGGTTGAGTGTAAAAAGGCAAAAAATGATAAGGCTTTGTGAATGCATCTAATTTGTACTACAACTTCTCCAATTAATTTCTTGTTTCCTGTGTCATGCCAGGTCTATTGCTTCACTGTCTTCATGAAAGACTAAACACTCTCTTAAAAAGAAAAATTCTTGCCATGATTCAGTTTGTTTGATTTTCCATATCCCAAGGCGCTATTTTCTAGGACTTTTAATGCCAGCATAAATCTCAGCAATTACATCAGCTTTCTATGGAGTAAAACCTGTGTGAGCTGAAAATCAACCACCCTGTCTAGTTTGGAAAATTTTTCATTGAGCTAAGGCTTCAGAAGAGTGGAAGAAATATAAATTACAATGCATTATTTTGTTCAAATTCAAACATTTACTTTCATGCTTTGAGTCAAATCTATTTTGCTATGACTGATAGGTCTGTGGAAGCATGGGGGACATTTCTAAATCAGACTCAAACATTGTGAAACATCCTCCCCTCTGTGGCACTCAGTTATTTTTTTGTCAGTTTGGTTTTGGGGTTTTCTTCCTCTTTTTTTGGTAACATTTGGTTTCTTAAAACTGGAAACCCAAGAGTTAACTATGGATGATATTATCTTGTAACCTCAGTGTTAGGCTTTAAGTGTTGCAGTTTTCTATCGCTGGAGTCATGAGTGCACCTTGACTCCTTCAGATGCCGATGAGCAGAAATCAGTGTCAGCTTTGGTGGTAAGGTCTTCTTGGGCAGCTCTCATGGCATGAGAAACATGGTTCAGCTTACCTGGCCCCAGGTATTATAGAATCACAGGATTGTCAGAGTTGGAAGGGACCTCAAAGATCATCTATCTCCAACCCCTTGCCTGGCAGGGACACCATCCACTAGATCAGCTTGCACATGGCACCATCAAGCCTTGTCTTAAAAGCTTCCAGGGATGAGGCTTCCACAACCTCTCTGGGCAACCTGTTCCACTGTCTAACCACCCTCATAGTGAAGAACTTCCTCCTAATATCCAACCTAAATCTACCCTCCTCTAGCTTACACCCATTTCCCCTGGTTCTAGCACTGTCTGACCTCCTAAAAAGTCCCTCCTCAGCTTTCTTGGAGGCCCCCTTCAGATACAGGAAGGTCACAAGAAGGTCTCCTCGGAGCCTTCTCCTCTGCAGACTGAACAATCCCAACTCTCTCAGTCTGTCCTCGTAGGACAGGTGCTCCAGTCCTCTGATCATTGCGACACCAAGGTCATTGAAGAAAAGTAGTATAATAACAAAAAATGGAACACTAAGTACTAAATATGATCCTTTATAAACAGTTGGCTCTAAAGGGATGAAATTACTGCAAAACTTGTAGTTTTATTGGGTTTTTTAAATCCAAATCACAATTGATTATTTTTTGCTATGCATTCCTCTTCATACCCATTTCTTTCTTGAATGTGACGAAAATCTTCCCTCAGGTCATGCTAGAGAGAGCAAAGGTTTCAGAAGACAAGAAACAGTTGAAGGAAGTCCTCTAGCTACAGACAGTGAGCTATTTATATATGGTTTTAAATTTAGAAAGATAAGATATTAGCAGTTAGCACTGACACCTGGCCTAATTCTTTTTCAAACTCAATCCTGACTATCAGCTTATGTTAGACCATTCCTTCTTCAAAAAAACAATAACACTGAATGAAAATTACTGTCTAAAAGTCACTCCTCATCACACCTTTCTTCTTGGCTTCTTTTAACTAGGAGCCTGGTGCTTTCTGGAAGAAATTAAACATTGGCTTTTGTGTTTGTTTGTGTTTTTAATTTGTTTGTTTCTAGATGAAACTGAGGCACACATTGACTATGAAGATCACTTTCCTGATGACAGATCAATACCTGTTGTTGAGAATGACCACATCAATGCCAAAGAGGAAACTGAGCAGGAGCAAGAACAGCTTTCCTTCAGTAAAAGTTCAGAGGAAGGAAGAATTGGAATTACCAAAGTCGTTACTCTGGACACAGACATTTCTGAAAGAGGAAGCAGGGCTCCAACTGAGTCCCCTGTGTCACTCCTAAGCCAAAAGAACTTGTTTTGGTTCCCACCAGAGGCTTTCAGTGAGCCTGAATCAGAGAAAGAGACAGATGATTCCACTAAAGCACAGTTTTCTGAAGGTGATAACCACATTGGAGCAAAGACAGCCTATGATAAACCTGGTGCCAAAATGTTCTATGACAGTGAGGATTTCCCCACTGGACCCATTCTTTCACCTAATGATACAAAGGCAGAGATAGATGCAGTTGACATCACTGATGAGTCATGGTTAGATGGCTATCCAGTAACACAAGAAGTGGTAGAGGATGATGAAGAGGAGGGGGATAAAGTTGATGGTTCAATGGGAACAGAGGTCGACATCGTCCTCACAACCGATCAACCAACTCACGTTGAAGGAATGAAATTGGGCAATGATAGTCCAGCTCCAGAGGAAGGTTTAACACAGATTGTGGCAGCAACAACGAGGATAGATGCTGAAGGGGCCGAAGAGACACCAGTGCCTCTTACATCAGTGAGTGGTCTGGAGAACTTAAGCATGAGCAGAGGTTATGATGATATTGCATGGGACCACTCAACTACCTCCATGGAAACTGTGACTCAGGAGCCCAGTACAACGATGCTGTTTGACATAACCAGTTTAAAAACATTCTTGTCAGAAACCCCTATGCTGGTCAGCCCCTCTGATCACATTCCATATACAGAACCAAAAGAAACAACTGCCTTCCCAGCACAAGTAGCAACCACTGCACCAGCTCCAGATATCGTTACTGACACATCGTCCCAGGAATTTGCTGAGCAAGAAAATCTCACCCAGGGCCTTGGAGAAATGCCCATCCCCACTTCAGAGCCATGTGAAGGAGAGGATTGTCCCAAATCCAGTAAAGGTGCTATCATAGCAATAATTGTGATTCTTCTCTGCTTGTTACTGGTTGCAGCTGTACTGGCTGTGTGGTTTTTCAAAAAACGGCAGCAGAAAAATTCTGTCTATAAACTAAATGGGAGGTGTCAGCCCAGACATCATTGCTACCACCACTACCATCACCAGCACATTGAAATGCAGAAAGTCTAACCAGGAGTCTGTTGGCAGAGATGCTAGAGGTGAGAGGGAAACCATATTGATGCTCGAAGGATCCCATGACTCATGGATGCTAAAATCCAGCAGTGCAGAAAGCAGAATCAAAAAAGAACGCTAAAAGAACATAGAAGACAGAAAAGATTTCATCCTTTTGAAATCACAGTTTAGCACATTCAACCTTTGAGAGCTAAAGAATCTGTAGGTTTTTATCACAAAGAGTCTTTTGGAGACATCAGCAGGACACAGCGTGCTTGGTAGTACATCTACAGTTTGTTCCGCTTTACATTTTGCTCCTATTAATAATAAATTAATTGATTAATTTCTGTGTTACCTGGTTATAATATAACGGCAGGGCTGGTCAGGCCTTCTCGGTCTATTCTCAGTGGAAGATGGAAAGAAGGAGGGAAGGAAGGGAGAAGGACATTTTTGGAGCAACCACACATTTGGTGTTTGTTCCTTTTTTAGAAGCTGGTCAGGATAAACCACCATGACAAATTATTGCCTGACATGTCTTAAAAAGCAAAAAACCTGTTTCCTACCATACTTTAGTGGAGAGTACTGCAATGATTACTAAGGTGCTTTTCTTCAACCTTGTGAATTTAACAAGCCCCAAATGTTGGGTCATTAGGCTATTTTTCTGGAAGGTGTTCTTTTAGCCTTAGTGAAGGAGTGCCATTCTTATACTAATCTTCTTTTCTGGACATCATGATGTCTCCCTGGAATTCAGAGAATACCGTAAGTGCCATTCTTCCTTGAGTATCAGCAGGAGAGGAACCAGAGCACCTTTGATTCCAGGTGTTATGATGAACAGCCTCTCATACCAGAGTGAAACAGGGATGAAGCACTTTCCAGATGAAGCACTACCCTATACTAAGTCAGTTGCTTTTCTGAACATCATACTGACTGACCAAGATACTGAATTTTAATTCACAGCCAGTAGTACCTCTGGGAACCGAAGCCATGTATAGTGCTTCTGCCATATGAACTCTGTGGAAGGACTGAATTTCTACCCTTTCATCAGCTAGAGGGGTGTCTGGGGTGGACATTGGCTATGGGAGATGGCTATCCATTTTCAATGCTGCTTATTGTGGTTTTAAAGACAAAGCAAATCTGGGAAAGAGAGAAATTGCATCCAGTTTATAAAATGCAAACATTTGGCTTTTAGACTGGGTCTTGTTTGTAAAAACACAAAGGCTTTTCCAACAGGGTGTTCCATTTCTAGCAGTTCTCAAAATAAACAGGGAGAGAGGAGAGGATGTTTCTAGAATCCTTTAACACAGTTCTGGTGAGTTTAATATGAAATACTTTTCCTTACCTTTCTGAATGAACAGGAGAAAGACTAGCAACTGTGAATATAATGATCTGCAGGTCAGAAACAAATTCATCTGCCACTCTATTGTACAGCCTTAGCTAAAATACACCAGTAGTTCAACACATCAAAATACTGGAGTAAGAAAAAGAAGTGCTCTGCAGTGAGTCATAGTAGTCACCATCTCTAACTCCATGGAAGGTCCACTTTATGAAATGGAGTGCAGAATCGGGCCCACCATGCATGCAGCCATCAGTCTGGGTGCTGGTAAGGAAAAAAAAAAGCATTTTTAGATGACAGCTATACATCATTTTGGAGAATTTGATCTCAGAGTGGTAAAAGTTGAATCTAAGTGCCTGGCAAGAGCCACAGCAAATAGAAAAGGACAGAAACTGTACAGATTTGTAAATATTGTGTTCTCTGACATATGCATGATTTTGTGCTTTTAATGCATTCTAGACTATGAAGTAACCTAGAATTTCTGTTGTAAACTATTTTTTTATGCAGTAACCTTTAAAAAAAACCCAACAAAAAACAACAATGGTTTTCACACTAAACAACTTTATGGAGACTGTTAACTCAACTAAAACATACCATCTGTAATCTTGTGGAAATATGCTGAGAAATAAACACAGGAACATCCATTAAAAATATTGTTTAACTGAAAGGTAAAAATCTGTGTTACTGTTCTGGGTAGCATCATTCAAAATGAAAAGTCAATATTATTTGGCTCAGGAACTGAACATGTGAACACGAGACTCCAAATATAATTACAAACACAAATTATACAGGGGTCTTATTTGAGACTTAAAAATACTTGGTATTCATGAACCAGAAGAATATGTACATTAACACAGTGCTTTGGAGGTATTTAAATAAAAATCAAGTTACAACAAAAGGGAAAGGAAGTGCTTGTGTCTGTTCTTGTTCAAATCATGTAGTTTGTCCATGTTTATGGAAAAAAAGATAGGTCTGTTACTTGGATAATTCTTGCAGAATACACTTTGATATTAAAAAAAATAGCTGAAAAGTGTTCAGTTTGGGCTGCCAACTCAGTTCTGCTTTGGAAGACAATCTACCTGCTTTTGCAGCAGCATCTGTTTGTACTCACTGTTTCACTTTACCAGACTGATTCAGGGAGTTTGGGAAAATGAATAAACATGGGGATAAACAGCCCATGAATGAGACATGTGAGGTAGACCTCCTTTTGTGTGTGAAACTTGGCTAATCAAAGACAGTAGGGGCAGCAAACAATAAATATATTAAATACAAAATCTGAAAGATGGTCAAAATACAATAGGGAATGAGCTACTTATTACAGGAATTAAGAGCTGAAAGTATCAGCTGTGGGTTGAAATTAGGAATGGAAAAAAGGGGCAAATATCAGGAGAAATTTGGTGATGGTGACACACAGTCATTAAGAGACTGATCTGTCACTCTGTGGTAAAAGTCATGTATCATGCTCTTCTAGGGAAGGCATAACAGGCTAGCCAGAGTCAGCTCACTGGTGTTAAGACTGAGATATGATCTCCCTTTCCCCTTTTTCTTTTATTAACATCTACCTATTAACTGGGCCCACTTTTCCCATAGCTCCTGTGCTGCCTCGTTTGGGCAGCGCCCTGTAGGAATTTCCTGTCAGGCAGGCTGAGAAGTGACAGCATGGGGTGGAACATCAAAGCTACTGGCAGCATTTGGAGGGTCAAGCCCTTGCAACCAAAAGGTGTTTGCTTCCTTTTCTACAGAAAGACTGGTCTTCTGGATTGGAGGTATTTGAGTTAAATTCTTAAGCTGATAATCCCCTCAATTTTTGGGCTTGCCCTTGCGTGTACCAGCTAGATGACAGTGTATGGTTTATTTTGCTGTGCTGCCTTGTTGCATACTGTACCTCAAGAGCTATTATGCTGGGGATTTGTAGCAATGGGCCCTGAAGCCAGCATAGGTTGATTTTTTTTCCTTCAGTGAAAAGAATTTGTGGGATTTGTACATTGAATAATTTGTAATACAAAGATACAACATAACACATAGCTGTGAAAGATCAGAATATGTAGCTATGAATGACCTTTGTCAAAACTAGTCATAGCAAGAAATTATTAGATAGTTGTAAGACTTTCTGAAGCTATAGTTACCACCAGGTCAGGATAGCACCTAAATGTTTAATCCCTTTTCAGATGAGTGATAGCTAGAATGGAGCAAAGGCAGAAAGCCTCAGTTTTTTTCTTTACAGTCAGTAGTTGCATAAAGCTCCACCTCTGACCTCCATATTTCTACTTGAAAGCAAGCAAGTTCCATTACTTTGCAAAAGAATTAATCAGGAAAAAGCATATTTGTTACTTCATGCTGTTTAAAAGCCCTACCCAGAAGATACATCAAAGGGAAGAAAAAGTTAAAAATAATCAAAGAAAACAGAGAAAAATTTTCTACAGAAAAGATTAGCATTTATAAACTTTAAAAATCAGAAGTCTCTGCAGAATTTAGCTTCCATTTATCATCAGTACTCTAGGGAGAGAGAAGAGGGGAGGGAGGAGGGATGGGTGTCTAAACCACTGAATATTTCCTTGCCAAAAATACATTAATAAAAAGGTATCTATTTATTTTAATATTTTTCCTATGCACTGAAGAGGACTTAAGATACAAACCCCTGAATTGCTGGGGTGTGCAACCCAACTTACTTTGGCTATTTCTTACTTAACATCTTTTTTGTACATAGCTTAAACTCTCCACACTAGGTCATTCAGGTCTTGAGTCACCAGAAAAAAGAAGTCGCTGTTTAAAGTATGGCAGACAACCAAAAGTTCAGACAGCTGCAATGAAGGATTAGTTGTGGGTTTTTCTCACTGCCTTGCTACAAACTGCATCACAGCTCTATGTTCAAACATTATTAAATGGGAATGTTTTCTCTGGCACTGACTACTTCTCCCTACAGTTTAAGTATTGAATTTTTTTAACTGAAGTAGCTTTGGTTTGCAGCTCACATTAGAACTTAAAAACATATTTCCATAGTAGCTGGCATATGCAGGCAACTGTTTATTCTCAGTACCAGCCATAATAAACACTTGTACTTTTATAATCCAACAAATCTTTGTCTAATCACAACTCTGTTTTCAGAGCTGTAAAATTTGCATGCTATTTAAACCATTTTTCCTGAAGACTCTCTGGAAATTGAAAGATTTTCTACCTTCATTATCAATAGAGCCCAATAATTCATTGTAAAGGATATGAAGACACACAATAGGTATTAATAGCAACAGTCTATTGAGAAAAAGGCTTTGTAAAGCAGGACACACTACACAATTTTCAGGAGAATAGCTTGTCTTGAGGACACTTATCTTTAATATTACCTTGAACTTACTCTGGCAATTAAGAAACAGCCCCTCCTTGGTCAGATAGGCTTTCCAGGTGAGTTGAGTTTGCATTTTAGCATTCCAAAGCAGTAAAGCTCTGGAAAATGGTGCAATTTGAATTTGCTTTTGGCTTATGCCTTGTCAATAGAAGTCATGAAGGTCTGCTTGCAGAATCACCACGGTGAATGAAAAGGCTCAGCAGGACATTTGAATTCCCACTGAATTTGCCAGAACTGATCATCCTTAAAGTGTGTTTTTCCTAGCTGGCTTTACTGGCTATTGGAATTGCTGATGCTGTTCTGTGGGAACAGAATTAAACTTTGAGGAGAAAAACACTACCACCCTTCTTTTCTTTTTAAATGAATATTGCTATTTATGAGGATGAAAGAGCAAAGAGTTGGTAATTCATGAAGGATCACTAGCAGTATTAATTTGAAAAAGATTACATACTTAGCACAGTCTGTCAGACACAGTGATTTCTAACCTGTGAGTCCTATCCCTTGCACAAGCTTTGGTTCTTACATAAGAAAGATTGTCCTTACAGACAGCAGTCATGTTTTTCACATAACCAAATATCCACTTCAATACACCAGCATTTGCAACTCAGTTTAATCTTCAGCTTTTGAGCAGTTTCCCATCTCCATCTAACAAGAGATTAAGCACAGGATTCACACTGTGTGCAGACCCTTGTGCTACCCATCTGCCAGAAAGATGGACTTCACCCTGCACTCACCTCTATGTGATGATGGAACTACATGCTCAGAATTATTGCAGACTTGCTTGTGGGCAGCGACAGAAGATCAGTGGCTGACAGCAGCTACCCAAACAGCCAGCTTTGTTACTACAAATGTAGGCAACTACTAAAAAGCATAATTGTACTGCTCTACAACAAGCAATATTACCACCAAGGTCAATATGAATTTTGTCTCCCAGGTCAGCAGATATGTACAGATGATTTTTTACAATGAGAGTGGTGAAACACTGGCACAGGTTTCCCAAAGAGGTGGTAGAAGCCCTGTCCCTGGAAACATCCCAGGTCAGGTTGGATGGGGCTCTGAGCAACCTCATCTAGTTGAAGATGTCCCTGCTCACTGCAGGGGGCCTGGAGTAGGTGACCTTGAAAGGTCCCTTCCAACCCAAACCATTCTATGATTCTGTGAGTACCAACGCTGAGTCCAGGTCACTCATATGAACATGGTGACTTCAACAAAATGATGCTTCCCTGAGCATCAGCATCATACTTTAAGCCTTGTCAAAAAAACAAATGGAGACAAAAGCTAAACATCCATTGGCTTAGGCTGAAGCTGCTAACATCTGAGGCAGAACAACCCACAACTGCAAGAATTTGGGGTGGTAGAAGGGAGGCAAGAACCATATTCCCGCAGCCTCCCAAGAAGAGCTGGCAGGATCAGAGAAATGGAAGAAAAGACACTAATTTATTGCAGTCACATGGAAATGCTGGCATTTAACAATAGCAGCAGCAAAATAAAAAATCAGTTAAAAGAACCTGAGAATGCTGAAAAAAGCCACAATAAATACTGAAGAACTGGAAGAGGAGCTATTTCTCCTTAGAAAAGAACAAGGGTTTGAGAACTACTTGTACTTATTAAGACTGAAATGGCTTGGGACCATATGTAATGGAAATTAAGAAAGCCAGAAAAAAATCCACAGACATTTGAACAAAATGAAAAAGGGATCACAGTGCCATTTCAGGAGGCCACAACAGTATCAGTTGCCTCCTCAAGTTAAATGGAATGGTAAAGGACATCAGACTTAGTTAATGTAGGCTTAAGAAAAATAAATCACTGGCTCATGGACATCTTAGTAAATCATGAAATCCCCACCTGAGTTGGCACAATGGCAGGGTATATTTCAGCTGTAAGGTCAAGAGCTGAGGAAATGACTGAACATGAAAAGAGATCAGCTAAGGAAGCCTTAAAGACAGAATCACAAGTTTATCAGAAAAATGATAATACCTGAGGGACTTGCAATGGTCGAGTAACTGTTTGATGAAGAGGAAAAATTAGGCTTCATAGGTGCTAAATGTATCCCCAGTGTAACCCACTGAAGTCGAAAGATTCATACAATAGGTTAATTCTGGGGCTCAATTCTTCACTTGTGAAATGAAAATATTACATTTTACCACATACTTTCTTCTTTCAGAAAGATTATAACAATCTCTGACAATTACTCCTGGAGAAGGGAAGGAAGTTCTTTAACTGGGAAGAAGTAAACCTGGGTGTCAAACCAAAGAGATCCTGGAACTGACTGTTGGCTTGTACTTACTGTAGTCTACGCTGTTTGCTTCAGCAACAGGCAAAATCTGTTGAGAAGGTTCATGCACACATGCTATTTCCACACAAGATGTACAGTTACAGAAAACCTCAAGAACCTGATTTATAGGCACCTCTCTTGGAAGGCTTTAAGGTTTGGCAGTACCTACAGAGAGCACACAAGAGCTAGGGCACCACAGAAACAAATAGCTAAACAATAGTTGGTGCTTGGCAGAGCTCCTAAGTCAGCTTTGTAATGGTAGTAAGAAAAGAAATAAACTAAAAATGTTGTAATGATACATCCACCTCCAACCAGTTCCATGCCCTTTAGTGGTGGGATTTGTGGATTCAAAAGCTAGAATATCAAAGCTGAAGTTATTTGTGCATACGATCAATGGTTGAGTTCCTGAGGAGGAAATCTGGAGTTGTCTTGTGCAGGCTGGAAAGTAGGAAGACAAAAGAAGCCTCCAGAGCAGCAACCTCTCCCTTGAGTGTACACACACTTCCAGAAAGAGAAAACTAGGGACAAACTGGAGAAGCTACACCAGCTGGGTATTGTAATACATGTATACATGTATTTCCTTGGGAAGTAAGTGATGATTTACTATCAACTGCTTGCAAGTTTTAAAAGAAAAGTCAAATTCTTACCTAAATTTACAATAAATAGAGTGCTAATATGGTGTAGAGCAAAAAGCATAATGAAATCTGATACACCCTCTGGATGTTCAAGGCATACAGCAAGCCAGATTCTGGTCTAGTTACCACAAGTAGAACTAAGTAAACTTCCTAAAGTTAAAAGGCTCTTTGTAGATTTTAATTTTGAGAATAAAACAGTCTGCCCATTGACTTCAGCTGATTACTGTGATTTTATACTGAAGAAGTTAAAAATCCAATCTGACCTTCTGAACACCTTTCACACACAGCTTCAACATTTTAACATATTTCATTGCTGCAATAGGCCAGAGGACACTTTAAACTGACCTTGTGGATTCCCTGCCTTATTCTCTGTAGACATTCAATAGTGCTGACACTGTACTTCTACAGCATGCATGAACTATAGCAGCAGCAACTCAGCAAGGGAATGTAGGTCATGTTTTGCCTTTTTAGAAACCTAAAGCAGATTTTGGGTTTACAGTTCACTTTCATTCAATAGTACAAGCACTGAATGCTCTTGCCTCCTCTTGATGTAAGTGGGATGAAACCACTTGCAGCACTTGATCCTCCAAAGAAAGGGAAAGCAAAGGGTGAAATCCTGGATCCTCCTCTGAGATCAATGGGATTTCTTCTGTTAAGTAGTCTTGTGCACTAATTCTCATCTCTAAGACACTATTTTTGGGGCCTTCAAAGTACTTCTGTATTGGACTCTGCCATCCAGGTAATGAAAATGTCAGGAATTCACATGCAAATATTTTTCATGATTCCACTTAAAATTGCCTTAGTACTTACTTTTGGATTAAAACTATGCAGATAACAGTCTCACCAGACTGATAAAAAACATGCAAACTACTTTCTACAGGAAAGAATACCAAATACATTGATCATCATTATTTTCAGACAGATTTGCCCCACCTCACACAGGAACCACAAATTGCTTCAACAGAGAGAGTAAGAATTGGTAGGAAGAAGGAATTATTTATTATTCAGTTCTAAGTGACCTCGGTTTCCCATCATGGAATTTAATTTAGTTTTCAAGGCAGATAAACACTGCTTACAGAATTCTTTTAAGAAATTTCTACATGATCACCAGTTGTGCTTTCTTCATCATCTTATTTCTCAGACCTCCAGAGGCCCCTTCTAACTCCTATCATCTTATTTCAGGTATTTCAATGTATCTTAACATCTTTCAGGTTCACTGCCATTCAGTATCACTTTATTCATCATCCCAGAAAAAAGACATATATAAATAATACAATACAGAGCTCAGAAAGTCTAGAGGAGCTGTTATGTCTTCTGTGGTTCATAATCTGACAAAAGTTCTTTGGAATTGAGCTGGAGTGTCATAACTTAGTAGAAGAGCACTGAAATGAGGAACCTTAAGAGTTAGCCCAGTCTGTTTTGTGGTGTTTGTGTAAAGTAAAGAAAACTCAAGAGGAAAACCCCATACACACCAATTCTGTAACTGCACAGTGAAAATCCACGCTCACAGAAGAGTCAGTGCAGCATGGAAGTGATCTTTGAGGGGTGGATCTTGGAACATAAGGTGGAGCTTAAAGGAGCTTTGAGGTATATCTAACTGGAACTACAGGTGACCAAAAACAATAGTAAGGAGCAATGGTGAATCTTCAGTTTTGTAAAATACTTCGTGGTGAATTCACTCATCAGGATTCTTTCTTTTCCTCCACTTCTAACAGCTCATCGAGGTATTCCACAACTTCACCCTAGAAAGGATTAAATTTAACAGAAACAAGTTACCCCTGTACTGCAAAACCTGTGTGAAATTGTAACTATTTTAATCAAAACATAAGCTAATAACAGGTGTCTGAATCTTTTTAACACCTTTCATACAGAAGCTAGCACAAGAAGCCTATAAAATGCAAGTAAATGGCTCATACAGGAGTAGCACAAGTACTTGCAGTGACATCAGACTTTAAAAGAAGGAAATGTTACACTTTATAGCAATCATACTTTTTCAGACATTTAAATAGACAATGAAATCCTCAGAAAGTTGAGGGATAAAAGTTTAAAGCATATGTTAAATTAGGAAATTGTTAAAAAACTATAAAACATTCAAGGATTTTAGAAAGCTTCAAAATTCAAAACAGAAGTGTTTTGTAGAACCATAACTTTGTCTTTGTCTTTGCATCTGTCTGCTCTATCTGTTTATGCCTTGTTACACCCTTCAACACACACCACCTCCATTTTCAACCACAGATCTTCATATGCCATGCTTCAATGAAGCAAAAAGGTAAAGAACCAGAGACAGCAGAATGTTTTCCATACTGGAAACAAATATGTTTGGTTTAGATTCAGGTCAGAAAATATTGTACTTACAAGCTCTCCCCTGCTAATACTAACATAACTAACTGGTCTAGGGAATCCTGCTGTGGCAGGGGGGTTGGACTAGATGATCTTTTGAGGTCCCTTCCAACTCCTAACATTCTGTGATTCTGTAACACAACATAACAACTCAACTTGCTTTATTTACACTACTCCTAATGTAGTTATACATCATATACTACAGTCAAATGTCTGTTTGCAGTTAAGGCTACAAGTCAACATTACATTTCCAACCATTTGTTCTAATAACTAGAATGTTCTGTTAAACTGCTTTAATTTGAGTGCATTTTAAAAAAACATTCCTGTCCTTTCTTTCTTGAGACAAGCCTGTGTTCTAAAAAGGTCTTAAGATATCATCTAGTTTTTTCCCCCAAAGATACTGTCACTTACTGATAGAAAAATATTCTGCTGGAAAATCTGATCAGCTCTTACTCCCTCTCATGTTTAACATAATGAGAATTCATAACTCTTATGCTGAAAGCAAGACATCCTTACTCGGATGCTCATTCTCCCTCTTCACTTCACCACCCATCCCAAGTCTTTGTGAGGTGTATTAGGCTTCTGCATCTGCTTGATGAAGACTGCAAGCAGTATTTTACAATCTTCATTAAATTTTAAGCACTTATTTTTTGTCTACAATTGGTATTCCTAAGAAAGTCAGCACCTTCTCAAACATGCAGTTAGAGATTTAAAATGTCAGAGTTTTCATTTCTGCTGAGGAGAAGGTATTAAAACCTCTGTCACTGAAAAGAATAAGAGGAAACAGAGAATTTTTGACTGTTTTGAATACAATTGTATTATAGATATGGTGATTAAAAATACTAATATTTTTCTGAAGTGTGATTACCAAGGAGAGAATTAATAAGAACCAAGCAAACAAAAATAAAAGCGGGAGGAAAGCTAGCTGAAGTAACAGCTGCTCTTGTTCCCTGCTTCATAGTTCCATCTCAAAAGACTGCTGAGTTTTTGCAACTATGAAGTTGTTTCAAGCAAGTCCTTGGAAGGATGGGAATTCATTTAGCTTTGAATTTGTTCAAAACATCTAAGTATCCAATTCAATAAAAACAAATTCCCTACTTGTCTTTCTGGTTGCAGGAAATCTGGCAATTGGAAAACATGAATTTGACATTTCTGCATGTTTTCCTTTGTTAGAAGTGTTTTGACTGCCTAAGGAGCCCAATCATGGGAGGAACTCAACACCACTTCACAACTGCACATGAAGAAAACAGCCAATAGGCCCAACAGTCACTATGCAAGCAGCTGAAAGGTACAGAAACAGGCATAGAAGACTTCAGGTCAAGTTTTAGAGTACAGCTCCTAAAACTGTGAGCACAAGCATTTGGGTGCCTCTTGAAGGACTACAGACAGGCAGGTCCCACTAACTCTAAACAGTTACAACACTGGGACTACAAGTGTCCACTACAGGGCTCCCAGATCTAATTCAAACCAATTCTTTTACACTTTGGGATTATAGTTTAATGAAAGAATTACAGATATTAAAACTAGGTTTCTCTCCTTGGTCTACCTGCAAAGACAACCCCCAAGGGTAAGAGTCTGAGAGGTAGTGAAAGGCATCAACATCTGACTGCATGACCCAGAATTAAGAGTAAGGAAGACACAAGGATTTTAATATTATACCTTTAGTAACTCAACCATATGGGAACTTAACTCAATTTGTATTATTGTCACACTCACCAGTAAACAGGATACTTCAGATAACACAGATGATCTAGACAGAACTAAGGTTTTTTTCTTCTGGGATGTTTTCAAACCCAGAAACACATAAGTAGCCCAAGTTTTAAATGGATAAGCATATTTAAAAGCAACAGAATTTAAAAAAAAAAACAACAAAAAGACTAAAATTTGAAATCTGCAGTGCCTGAGACTGATGATCTTAGAGGTCTCTTCCAATCTTACTGATTCTGTGATTCTGTATGATGGAAGCTGTTGTGGTCTAATGAGTAGTACTGGGGAGTAAGAGAGCTTGAAATATGGCAAAAATATAAAAATAGCTGTCAAAACCATGCACATACAGAAAATAAACTGTAATGCAACTGAATAATTGCCTGGATGTTGGTTATTTTTGAAAAGGCATAAACTCCAGATTACAGTTAAAGACAAAGCAAACCTGTAGGTACAACATTTCTGCCTGCTCATTCACAGTCAGAATGTAAACCATTTGCAACTCATCCATAGTGTGGTTGGCAGCCTAAGGAAAAGGTGCTAACACTACCTCAGAAGAGCTGACCAAGCTGTCACACTAGCAGCTAGCTATGAGCAGATTGATCACTGTCCTTGCCCCATTAGCACTCACTTGACACCACATCAGGCATTTTGTATGACTGAAGTCAGCAAATATTTCACAGGTGTTCATTCCAGGGGAAAAAGCCTCCTGTCTGTCCATACCTAATAATTTCATGCTGGCCTGCAGATTTGGAGTCTGAAATCATTCTCTGATATGATTTAAGCCTTCAGTAACACAGTTCCTCCTGTTATCAGGTAACGCTCTTGGGCTTCTACTTACCTTAATAGCAAGGACATCAAATTTTACATGCAAAGTCAGCTGTAAAACCATAATTCTTTCTGCTGCCAGCTACTAGAGGGGACAAGAGCCACCCAGCTCTAATATAGGTTACAGAAATGTGCTGCTTAGTGCTGCTGTAGATCAGACTTGTGCAACATATGACCAAAAGCATGATGCAGCTGTCTGACTGGTAGCCAGTAAATCAGTATGTAAAGTTTGACTAAGCTCAGGGAAGAGAAGAGTTGGCTGACAGACCAGTAATTCCAGAAGGTTTTACAGAGGCTATGTGAGTAGGAGGGCTATAATCAAAAATTATTTTAAAACAGAGTTCTTGGTCAATTCTGAATAAGCTAATCCAGGCTAGTAAGATTGGTGCACTATTTATAAGTGAAGCTAGAGCATTTGAAAAAATAAGTCCTAAAAAGGAGAAAAATGCAGAACTCCTCCCTTATTACCACAAGCTACGTGTCCCAGACCAAGTTACACATTAGGCTAGGGACTATTGCTGGCCCTTCCTTATGCAATATCAAATGCTGCCTTCACACACACAAAACACAACCTTTTAGAAGAAACACCTGTATTTTGGAGACTCCTAGCCACCTATTAAAATAGCAAAGAGGAAAAGCTACCAATACAGGGCTCAGTTATGGCCCACTTGAGACTGATGGTCCAGCACCAACTCTCCTTTTGACACCAGCATTTAAAAATAGCAGCAAGTGGTAGCAGCAGTTGTAGTGCTCACAGACACCCAGACACCTTGCCATTGGGTGCAAAGATTAAACACTGCCTTCTATGCAGCAAATCTTGATCATTCATGGGTCCTTGCCTCCACCTACAATCTTCTCTGTCCTTTCTCACTGTAGACTGGAAAAGTCCTGGGAAAAAATAGCTTTCTTGCAGTAACCCATACTTTTCATGCAGATCTAATGATGGCCTTTTCTATAGGGATTCCATATACCCTGCAGTGGGATAGCCTGTTCTTTGGGTAAGTAACAGAGAATATTAAAATAATAGTATTCTAGAATGAATTCAGATCTACAGAAAAATATTATTATGGACATACTTTCATGTGAGATTAACACTGAATGAAGAAACAACCTTTATCCTAACTCATCCAGCAAACCAAGCCTTAAGAGACAATACACAGAGCAAGAAGAATTGGCTAGATCTTTGTTTCCTTATAATCTAAAACCTAGAAGAAAAATATTTATCCCACAAAATGTCCCCTGGCTGTCCTTCACAGCAAAAATTCAGATTTTGCTGAAGTTGAAAGATCTTGTTCAACAGTGAGAGTAACAGATTTGATTCCCTTAACCACTGGGTGTAGGTGGCAAGGTTGTGATAGTGGGAAGGGTTGCAAGGGTGTCCTCTGTGAGAAGAGGTCAGAGCTGCCCTGTAACTAATCAGTAATTCTCCTGTAACTGGCTCACTAACTAATTTGAGTAACTAATGGGATTAGTGGCAAAGAGTTAGGTTATGAAAAACAGTGGCTTTTGCTCAAAGATAAATAAATATCTTGCAAAAATGAAGACAAAGGTTTGATATGGATGACTGTGGAGGATATGTGCACCATGGATCTGACAGAGCCTGCCAAGAGCACAGCATGCAGCCCACTGGCCAGTAGTATTTTTTTGAGAGGACACATTAACAGTAAGGCATGTGTCAATAAGTGGCTCAGCCTGAAAGGTTCATTCAGCCTTTGACCAAAAAAAAGTTCCTTGATCTAACCTTCAGTTAAAACTTAAGAATTCACTGTAACCACCTCGAAGCCCTCTCAGCTCCTCCATGAGCAGGATAGCCCAGGCTGGACATTCCTTGCATTCTAGCAGGGGGAAAAAAAAAGTCCCTCAATTCTTGGTGAAGAAAATTTATTTGGCCCTGAACTTGTTTATTTTTCAGGTACTTAGTCCACAGTGTGACCCTGTCACATGCTTTCAGGGTATTTTTTTTTTTCAGTGTTAAATAAGCTTAGTTGTTCTTCACATGTATGTTAACCATCTCTCAACTACTTTTCCACTTCATTTTTAATAACATATTCTGCAGTACACTGCAGTTATTACAATAGACTTTTAGAGTAATCCAATAAATGTGCTTTCCTCTTAACATTTTTATAATGCGTATAAAACATGAGTTAACTCAGTTGCAGAGCAACTTCAACGCTGCTCCCATTGCACTGAAAACAGAAGCCTTCTAGAGGCTTTGTTTCTGAGCTCTACTTCTGCTCTCTTGCCTGCCTTATACTGCATGCAGAAACTTAAGAAAATCTGGACAGGTAAAAATTTCTCCTGATGTCACTACCTGCATCTTGACATCCTGTCATTTAAGCCCAACCACACTGGCAGCTTCCCATGGTAAGTGGTTTAAATAGAAGGAGGAACAGCTTTGACCAAGATACATATAGAACAGTGAAGAAGCAAGAGGGGAAACCAAGAAGCTTCTGGAGAGCCAACCACATGAGCAGTATTTACTAGGAAATAATGATGAAAAGAAAATCTCCTTTTTTTCTTTAAAGAAGTTTATGTTGAACATGCACTATAACAATGTCTATTAGTGGCCAACTGCCTCTGATACAGCTGCCACCAGCTGTTGTCTGTGTAGTGGTGCTACTGCAGATGTGTTGGGCTTAGGTCACAGGCAGGGCAGCATTTACAGGTCTGCAGTTATGAGTGCACTTGAATATATGCAAAAAGTGAGTTAATAAAGCTGAGAATATGTTGTTAGTGATTCCTGAACAGAAAAAGAGACTGAATTCAGATTATTATTTGCTCTAAGTAGTCCACTGGGCCCTCAAGCTTTGATGCTATTTGCCAAGTTCTCCTTCCACTAGTCACATTAGTTCAACACTTACTCTCTTCTGCATTGCACTTAGGACTGGAGCATTTGGATTTCAGCTACTATGCAAATGGGCACACACATTACATAGAAATACAAAGAACAAGATGCCAAAAAAATGGGTAAAAGCTGCCAACAGTTTTTCACCTACTGATTATGGATTGAAAGAAAAATCACATTGTAGGATCATCCCAGCCAAATACTTGTGGTTCTTATGTAATTTAGAACAGCTAAGTAGCTACCCATGAAAAACAAAAAAACCTCAAGAACACTGATTTTATGGGCCAGAAACATGTCTCATACAATTAGTGCAGTGCTGAAGTTGTATCTGCTCTAGTTAACTAGAGTATCTGGCTCTTCATGGCATTTCAGTTTGCTATTTAAACCTGAAATCTAGGAGCTGTATCTATTATAGCCTTTATGCATTATACATCTGAACAGAAATCAGAAAGCTTGACCACTCATGGCTAACTAAGATGACAACACTGTGTAATGTTCTTTTAACTTCTCTGTGGAAAACTGTAAGGATATTCTATACTAATTACTTTTAAGCAATTTGTAGCTAGTTTATGCTAATATTCTCTGTCACCTCTGCTGTGTTAAATGTTTGAACTAGAGTTTTTCATTTCTTTGTGGAAAAACATTAATAAAGTAACACGAACAAGACAGCATTTCTTGTAGTGACATATGCAAAAATCATTACTGCATGTTCCAGCCCTGTAATTACTGCAGTGTATTATTGGAAGAAGCCACATGTTCTCACTTGCTTTGCTAATGGGATTTAGAAAGGCACATGGATGATCTGGGATATGGGAACACTGAGAAGTCTGAATCAAGTGAGATTCTCCACTTTGGAACAATGGCATTCACATAGCAAGAGATTCTTTTGCCACATCAAACCTTTTGCTTCAAAAAGGGAAGCAAATGACTTTTTTTCTGCAGATTTGATGGGCTTGTTGGTCTACAACTAGCTTCCCAGACACTAAGCAACGACCACAGAAACTCTCAAAAGGTATGACCTATTACCCAAGAAGCACATATTTTAAATAAACAGAGTGCACTAAAAAGACTGATTGCCTCCATCCTTAACAATTTTTAATAAAGATTTTATTGTAACACCTTATCTGGGGTTTTCATCAGTTTTCAGCACTCCTAGGGAATAAACTTTTCTAACCCTTCCAGGAGAAATATTAAAAAACCCCCAAATATTCCACTTACAGTACCAGGTCCTCCCATATACCAAAAACTGGCAAGGTAGCCTTTTTACCTTTGTGCTATTCCTGCTCTGTCTGACTCCCTGGAAGGCTCCTGAAGCCAAAGACAAGTTCCAGTAGCCAGAGATTTATGAGCTCACTACCAAAAGCCAGAGTCATGGACAGTCTCCATCCCTCCCAAGTACCTCAACCCCAATAAGAAAGGACACACAAACCCTTCAGCTTTTCCCTGGGAACAGTAACTTTCCTCTAAAATAAGACTGTGGGATGGGGATATCTGTGGCATAAGCAGGCTTAGGAATTTTGGTTATTTAACCCACATATATAATCTAGTGTAATGAAACTTCCTTGCTGCTTCCCCAAAAGTTTCAGTGATGTTTCAACTCTACTTCCCTCCTGCAGACTGCAAGGTCATTTATAATTTCACTGGTGAAATGGGCTACAGGAATAAATGCCAGCAAATGAATGCTTGTTTATTCTGTACACAGTGCTTGAGGCTGGAGATTGGTCCTGTAATCCCTTCTTGTAACAACATATGGGGAAAGCCCTCATAACAGACTGCTTCTCCCCTTCCTTAATTACTTGTGCCTGTGCTCTGAGGCAGCAGATACAAAGGAAGGAATAAAATTACAAATTAAGTTTATGCCTAACATAAGAAACATTATGGGCAAAGCCCAAACCAACAAGGCAATAAAAAAAAGTGCTCAAGCATTTCATATTATGATGAAAATCCATACAGACTAGTCCTGATCTAAGCTTAACCTTTTAACAAGCTTATTAAACTCTCTTCCACAGTGTTTCATCACTATGGAAAGTCTTCCTAAAGTCTGGTAATCTTGCAATGGAATTTTACATATAGAGTTATTTTGAGGTCACTAGCATACTGAAGGCTGTACAGACATGTTATTAGTTCTTCACTATAGAATATTACCTTTCCCAATGTGCTGGGTAACATAAAAATTGCAAAAGTGATTTCATTTTTTAACATAAACCATATTTCTCTTCTCTAACTAAACAGTGCTTATTACAAGTACCTTGTCCCATGCCATAACTGAACACAGCTCTTTGCCAATGCCAGCAATGAACTATTCCATCATCTGATGATTTTTTAAACCTTTAAGTGAAAGGTTCTGAAAACAAAGCAAAACAAAAGGCAATCCAAAGCCTCTGTGATTTATAATTTAATTTCAGCAGTGGGAGACAAAGAAATGGCCTCTCCACAATGTAACTATCTTTCTTGCACAAAAAAGCCATTTTACATATTTCCAGTCTAATAGCAGTCATTATATGTTATTTGGCCATGAATTCTAGCCATTTAAGAGGCAAAACTGGGTGACCAAAATATTACTCTGCAGAAAAAAAAATATCAGATAACATGACTTCCTTTTGACAAAAAAATACAGTTTAGGTGGTTACTTCTGGACAAAATCATAAGGATCTAATTTGAACAATATTTCAGAAAACAAAACAAAACCAAACCCTTAACCCAAAGCCCAAACCAGAAAAACACTGGGGTTTAATATATATAGTGCTTCTCTGCCCCCTGGTGTTATAGCTCGCAAAGTGGATTTTCTGGTTTTGTGGCTCAGTGCATTATATCTACTTTCATGTTGATATTGTCCATATTTTTTGAAATAGTTATATGATGTACTTTGGGTTTGTTTCTTTATATTCCACTTACAAAAGAAAAATTTATGATAAATTACACAAAGATTCGGTTACGAGAAGATTTTTCCATGTAAACTAAATCCTGAAATTCCATCTCTGTATCATCTTCCCTTTAATGTGATTGCTGGTTTTGTGACTGTCATTTCCTTCCTAGAAAACTCACCTCATCATCATCCATCAGATGTTCCTTTGCAAACTCATACATTTCCAGCTGGAGAGTGGTTATGTTGTGGTATCGAACTGCCTCCTATTAACAAACAAAATTTCTATGTTACTTTAGGGTAGCAAGACAGGGGAGTGTCATCACATGTCATAGAATCATAGAATTGTCAGAGTTGGAAGGGACCTCGAAGATCATTCAGTTCCAGCCCCCCTACCTGGCAGGGACACCATCCACTAGACCAGGCTGCCCAGGGCCCCATCAAGCCTTGTCTTAAAAGCTTCCAGGGATGAGGCTTCCACAACCTCTCTGGGCAACCTGTTCCACTGTCTAACCACCGTCATAGTGAAGAACTTCTTCCTAATATCCAACCTAAATCTACCCTCCTCTAGCTTACACCCATTCCCCCTGGTTCTATCACTATCTGACCTCCTAAAAAGTCCCCCCCAGTTTTCTTGGAGGCCCCCTTCAGATACAGGAAGGCCACAATAAGGTCTCCTCGGAGCCTTCTCCTCTCCAGACTGAACAATCCCAACTCTCTCAGTCTGTCCTTGTAGGAGAGGTGCTCCAGTCCTCTGATCATTCTCGTGGCCCTTCTCTGGACTTGCTCCAGCACCCTCATGTCCCTCTTGTAATAGGGGCTCCAGAACTGGACACAATACTCCAGGTGGGGTCTCACGAGTGCAGAGTAGAGGGGGAGGATCACCTCCCTTGACCTGCTGGCCACGCTTCTCTTGATGCAGCCTAGGATACGGTTGGCCTTCTGGGCTGCAAGCGCACACTGGCAGCTCATGTTGTCCATCAGCACCCCCAAGTCTCTTTCCGCAGGGCTGCTCCTGAAACTATTCCAGTGAAGCCAGATACAGACTTAGCACTGAGGGTAGATCCCAGGGTTATAACGTTTGAGAAAGGAAACAGCAGAACAGCAAGCAGCATATCCAATGTCTTCTGTGGACCTTTCTCAGCACAGGCTCCATCGGTGTGAGAACAGCAAAGCACTCGCCTGTTTCTCATGTTTCAAAGCGTTGGCGAGTGAAAGTAAGGCATGAGACTGCCAGAGCTGAGCTGCAGCCTGTGCCTGCATTCCAGTGGGCTTTGGATGGGAGAAAGCCTCTGTCTCTCTGCGTGCTGGCCTAGGGCAGCAGGCAGTTCTGGGAAAGAGAGGCACTAAGCTCGTTTGCGTGGTAATGACTCACCACCCCAGCCTGAGTCTGCACTAGGGAGATTCTGGAGGGTTACCCACCTGTCCCTCCTCAATTCCCCCAACTGTTTTCCTGGACAGCACAGTTTAGCTCAGCCACTTACTGTCCTTTTTGTGAATGCAAACAGTAAACTACTTTGATTACACCATTTAACTCTTTTGAGGGAGGAAAAGCTGGAGACTTCCTCTTTCACAAGAACATCTAAAGCTTAGTGCCAGAGCCAAATGCTGCTGTCACCTTTTTAGGACTTGGTGAATACAAACCACAGGCATTATGGGTTTTGGGGCAAGTGATTAGGACAGCAAGCTACTTCTGTTCATAGTTACATGGATCAAAGTACAAGAAAATACAGCTGTGTGCATTTCATATTTTATATTTAAAAATGCAATTATCTGTAGTCCCCAGTTCCTGAGAAGTTATCAATGAAACATTCAGAGTTAATGTGTAGGACCCTTGTTCTGTCCTCTCTGCACATGTATGCCAAATCTGTCTGTGGTTTGAAGTTTTATACTGTTGCTACCCCTCCATCAAACATTGTGTCCAATATGACCATAAAGCAGTTTTGTTCCCAAAAGCAGTCACAAAGGAGCAGCCCCTTTCCCCTCTGAGCTCAGACCCACTGCTGCTGCTACTGCCTGAAAGAACCAAATGGATTTTTGCTGCCTTCTGTCTCAGTTGGGCCTTGCAGAGCAAGCCTGGGTTCCCAGTATGTGGATGAGGTACGTGGCACAAAACTCAACAGCTATCCACAAATAAAAAAACAGAGTGCTATTTTTGACTTGAGTTGGCTGGCCTGAGAAGAAGGGAAGCGTAATTCTCAAGCCAGGGCAACCTATAAGGTGCCTACATGAACTGCTCTGCAGTGCTACTACAGATAAATTCAGACATCTAAGCACTGAACAGATGTACTGAGTTTAACACAGCATTAAGAATCATGGAATCACTTAGGTTGGAAAAGACCTCCAAGATCATCGAGTCCAACGGTTAACACAGCTCAGCCAAGACCAGAACCAAACCATGTCCCTCAGTACCACAGCTACATGTCTTTTCAATCTCTCCAGGAATGGTGAATCCATCTCTGCCCTGGGCAGTTTGTGCCAGGGCCTGACAATCCCTTAGGTGACAAAATTCCTCCTAATATGCAACATAAACCTCCCCTGGTGAAACTTGAGGCTGTCTCCTCTTGTCCTATCACTCCTTACTTGGGAGAAGAGACCAACCCCCACCTCACTACAACCTCCTTTTGGGCAGTTGCAGAGAGCAATAAGGTCTCCTCTGAGCCTCCTTTTCCCCAGGCTCCCAGTTCCCTCAGCCGATCTTTTTGGGTCAGAAGCCTTTGGGTCGGTACAGGTCTCGGTGACTGAGATGTCTGAGAAGTAAAATGGAAAGGGCAACTACAGCATTACCCTGCAGGATCCCCACTGTTGCTTCAGCTAGGTTAACTTAAATTTGAGTCTTCCATGAGGGAATCATGCCCTAAGAGAAAGCACTAACTCTAAGTTGTGGAATATCTATTGCTAATGACAACTACTTGTACAGCACATACCACTGATGCCTAAGGAGTCACTCAGGTGTCACAAAGCAGTTAATTCAGTTGCATGACATAAATCCTGGTAACAAGAAATGACAGAAAATACAATTTGATAGTCAAAGTCCAGGCTGCAGCAGTCCAGAGATACAGCAAAGATGCTTTTATATGTAAAATTTCCTTGGATATGGAAATTTAAGAACATCATAAAAGCCATTTTCAGCATAATTTTTCAGAGCCTGATCACTAGCACTGCTGGACAGACCAATGTTTACTGTGGGTTCTTTGCAGCAAGTATTCTAAGTGAGATAATAACATGCAATATGGTCCTGAGCCTTCTTTCATTCCACCCAACTACGTTCTAAATGGAGTTAAGTGGAAAGTGAGTTTAGCAGGGGTTATCCTATCCTGACACCAAACAATGCCCATAGAAGCTGAAACAAAAAGCAGGTGGACAACTACGTGTTGGCAAACAATAAGTGATTGTCAAAAGCCTGAATGTCACTGGAGTGAAATTCTGATCATGAGATTTTAGGGGGCAGCTGCTTTATTTATCAAGGTAGATAGATATAAATATGCTTAAGTGGCAGACAAGTTCTAGTGTGAATTTACTTATCATATCATTGTATCTTATTATACTATATATCAACAAAAAGGGAAGAACTATAATGACATCCACTGTCTACACTACACAGTACATCTCTGTGTACAACTTTCTATATGGTTTTAATAAAACACTATGTGTTTAACTCCAACATACAACCCCCATTTTCCCAACCTCTGACCCACTGAGTTTCAGGGAAATACCCAAATGTGTCTAGAAGACATTTTAAGTAATTCACCTACCGATCTGGGCTGAAAATCCTCTTCTTTAAGTCCCCATTTGTCTTTGTGGTACTGATAATAGACCATGTTCTGTTTCATGATTTCATCTTTCTGGTCAAATAGAAGGTAACTAGCAACACAAGAAGCTGCATTCTTCATGTCATTCACTAATTAATAAACACATTAAAAAAAATCCAGATAAAGTAAATAAAAAACCTCCTATTATTATCTAAGCTCTGAAAAACTCAGATAGCAACAGAACTCATTTTCTACTGCCCTATCAGCTGCAGAGAGAAAAAACCCTTGCTTCCTATAAAATATATGTTGTTTTTGTGTTCTGAAACAGGTAAGGCCATAATTCAAAAATGGGGACTTACCTCTGGTGGTTTTCTACGAAAATCCTAACCAAATGTGCCTCCCAAGTACCCCAGTATCAGTGAGGTACCAGCCAACAGGTTGGTGATCCCCACTGGGGCATTTATTAAAAAAAACCCAAAAACAAACCAAAAACCCAACAAAACAACAAAAAACCACTATGAAATACTCTGTAGGTTTGTCTGTGGAAAAAAAATCTCAGTAGCCAATTGAGGACTGAGTATTTACTCAACAGAGTAAGTGGTGTTATGTTAATTGTGTTGCCTGGAAGTCACAATCTTTCTTCTCTCTAACAGGAGTTAGAAGTTTAAGAAAAAATTTCTTGTTAGAGCTCTGTGTTCAGCTGCTTAAAACCATGTGGGCCTGACAGCTTGTCCATCATGGCTTTTTGGCACAAACCATGTTTTTTGGTACACAGGTGTACAAAATGGCTCTGTGTCACTGCCTGTGTTCTAAGGTACAGTAAGCGGCTGATACTGTTCACCCTACCATGCTGTATTATGAATTACTTCAAAAAGGCAGAAGAATTGGTGCATCATTTAAACACCTAAAATACATATGATGAACATTTATCATTTATATGAAACTCTGAGAAGTGTAAGCAGCCTGTACTGGCAGGAGGCATTGCATAAAGAATGACGGGCAGTGATGGATCAGCTCACACTTACTCTTTAACTGCCTCATTTTTCCAATTCCTAAGTGGAGGCCAGTCACAACAATGCATAATTCAACCAAAGAGGCCTGCCCTGGACAAAACCCAACCCTTATGGGATTTATGTTCAGCAATTCGCTTAGTCATGGAGAATTTTATGAGCATGAGGTCCATGTATAATGTTTATCTCCTGTGCCTCTTAACAACTATTATACAGGGAGAAAAAGATGACAGGCAGCTCACACTTTCTGTCCCAGAACAGGTCAAAATGCAGATTCCAAAGGCCATTATTACATTGTAAAAGCTTATAACTAGAGGGCAAAGATTACGAATAGAAACTATCCCACATCATCCCACTGTTACTTAGGCACATTAAATCACTACTTACATTTATAATATGCAAACTGCAAGTAATGGTACATGGTGGCCACAAATTTCTCAACAACAAAGCCTCCTATAACTGGTGTCAGATTACTCTCACACTGCACTTTGCATGCAAGGACTTCGATGTAATGATCTAGAAGGAAGAAAACAACACAGGATATGGGTAGCACACAGTGACCTGTTACAGCCCCACCCACTAGCTACCCATTAAAATTTGGCCTTATAATGCTCTCCTGGGTCCTGTGCATCTGGATCTTGCTGATTGTAAGTACTGAGCATCTATAACTCCATCTGAAGTTCCTATCAAGTACTGGTACTCAGCCACTGTAAAAATCAGTGCAATCTGGACTGGAAAGGTATAAAAGCTGCAGTTAGGTTTCACTGACACCTACAGGCAGTCTGTGGTGACAAGTTTTATACAGAGTATTACTTCCTAACTGTTCCAACTATTTCAACTTAACTGTTGGGCTTTCTTTTTTTTTCCATATTGAAAGCCTTTGCAAGTTTGTTAAACTATTGCATGAATAAGGTCCAAATCCTGCTGAGTACAACTGTGTCACAAAAAAATACAGCAGGTGACTGCAAAATAAACATCCAAGAATGTCTGCATTTTGTGCCTGCATTTTGTTTGGATGTTCTGAAAGAGAAGAGACACGAATATGCTGCTCATTAGTGAACACTTTTCAGCCAGAAATGTTTAATCTTACAAGCTTACCTGGTCTACAAAAGCTAGGGGACAGGTCTAGTGGCAGGCTAACCACTGAGCCTCAAAGGCTGCCAAACTGAGATTGGAATGATGGTCAAGAGACCTGTCTGGATATCTACCTCTGCCTGGATGGAGTTGTTATTACTTACACATCTATGTTATTCTGAAACAGACTTAAATTTATCTGTTCTGTTTCTTCTGTCAGCTCTCATTTACACTACTGGGATTAAGAAAAAAAAGATAAACCAGAATTGAATCAGTTTTTAGTGAATCTCATAAACTTCTATTGGTCCAAACTGAGCAGGGGGCACCACCTGCATTTCACACTGCAACCTGAGGAACAGGACTTTGGTAGCCAATCTCACAGATAAACTGAAATGCACTTTTGGGACATTCTTTCCTTACTGTTCCTTAACCACTCACCTGCAATGGAGAGGTAGAAGTCTTTAAAATCTTTGATCTCTCGGGAGCCTTCACAGGCTGCTGTACAGTCATCATAGGCTCTGAAGAAATCAGGAAGAGCCAGTTCCATGTCCGAGATGGATGTTCTCCAGTTGTCACCATTGTATGCTCTCACAGCCCTGACAAAAAGATTCTGAAAAATTGGTGAGAATGAAAACCAGTAGTAGCTGATTTATGGAAAACTGTGTGCAACTTCAAATACCACAAATGGTGTCTCTGCATTTCTGGATTACTATATAAGATGTCATCTAATTTATGTGACGACAACAAATACAGATGACTAATGGAATTTACCAGCTATGTCCTGGAGAGCAGAGTAGGTAATTCCATTTCAGATCAAGAGAAAAGCCTGCTGGAGAGAGGGAACAGTGTCAGCCTAGAGCATAGGTTTTGCTAAGAGTTTTTCAGTAGGGTCTTAATACCAAATATCTGAGTTATTTTAAGCTGTGCTGCTACAGCACTTGCACGTTTGAGTAACTATGCACCTGCTTAGATCCATCAGTGATCTGCATGTAGTAGCTTTTATGTATGCCACTGTTTGTGATTTACTGTGACTCATTTATGGAACAGTGAAAAGCATGAAAGGCAAGAATTACCAAACACATGAAGAAGGCAGAACAGAAAACATTGTGGAAGATAGCAAGGAGAGTAAGAACTGAGAACACATTAGCAAAAACAGATCCTGGAATCTCACACAGTAAGAGGACTAATATAATAGTTCCAAAAGATCAGACTCAGAATAAAAAGCATACCTCATAAGGCTTTGTCTCCAAGTCTTTAATATGCTCCTCAGCATCAGGTATGGTCTTATAGTAGGCCATATTTCTTTGCATCATTTCATCATCTGGATGCTTCAGAAGAAATGTGTGAGCTGCTGCAATAGCTTTTGGAAGGTTATTAGCCTAAAGAGAGATGGGGAGAGGAGGAAGGGGGAGGGGAAAGATTAATTTGGAATAAACACACAGTTCAAAGCTTCCCAGTTTTTGTCAATTAATCTTCCTGCAATGTCTATAATTCCTGAAACCACAGCCTCAGAAGATAACAATGACACGGTAAAACTGATATAATTCTTCTGTTTTTTCTTCTCACTGTGAACATTCTTTTTTTTTAAACTAAAAGTCTATTATTCTTGCAGATAGTATGTCAAAAAAAAGATTACTTTTTTCCCCTTCCCCTGTTCATAAAGCTGATAAGGCACAAGATTATACTGGTGCTCCTGTGTGAGATCAATCTCACCAGAATTACTGATGTCAATCTCTGGCTACTGAGAAGGATCATCACTTACTATGTTTACATGGTGTTTATGTCGCTTATTTGCACAGCAGCACAAAAAACTTATTTAATAACATATCTTCCTGATGGCATTACAAAGTCAGAGCAAACAGCAGGGACCTGTTCAATAATTGTGTCCTAATGTACTATGTGATTTTCTGTAACCGTTTCTAAACTAACTTTAAACCCCAGTAGAGACACTTTGTGAAGTATCCCTCATTTACAACTGCACATGCCCAATATGTATGTACCTGTGTGCATGCATTTGAATTTATTTTAGATATATACATATTTTTATAAACTATACAGTATATATACACATATTTAGGAAGAGAGAGAAAGTGAAAGGCTTCAGTATTTTTGAAATGTTAAAACCTTTTCTCTTGTAAGCCAACATCCATATCAGCTCATTCAGTGTATTGATGTGTAGGCAGTCTAGAGTTCCACCTCCCATCTGCAATAGCTTATGGAAGTGTACATGTAGAACTATGAGCAAGAATCACAACACTATGCACATGTGCTTATAAATGCATGTATGCACATGCACTCTTCTGTTTGCAACCATAAACGGCACCCTTTCATTTCAGAAAGAAATTTGGTACAGCTAAACCAAAGAAACGCTCCATCCCTGACATAAGTTCTTCCTGCTCTGCTGTTGTAAGTGTCCCAGCACTGGAACTCTGCCAGCTGCCTTTCCTGGCTGTCCCAAAACTATGTGCTTCCAGTCAGCCCACATGGTGCTAAAAGCAAAGGGAAATCTCAGCTGCACTTTCGTCAAATGCTTGCTATCTTTTGTGCTTTCATGCTTTAACTCTGTTTGTTGGTAGGCTGAAAGGTCTCTCATTTTATCTAGTTCATAATTGAGTCTGGGTTTCGATTTTCACCACTTAAAAAAAAGAAAAAAAAAAGGTTTTGTGGAAACACATTCCTAAGTGAACTCAGTGGCTACGAGAAAGCTCCCTCCAGAGGAGAAAGCAGCAGCAGAGAAACATCTACTCCCAGGATCTATGACGTGGCAGCATTTCACTGTGGAACCCACCTGAATAAACACAGGGTCCCTCTAAAAACTGACATAACGGGTATCCATCTGACTTCCTCCTATGTTACAAATGTTGTTGGCAAGGGGGTGTGGGGTGTGTGTAGGGGTGGAAGTGACATTCCTTTCTTCAGAAAGCCACCAGCCAGATAAAAGTCCTTTGTACAAAGCAGTTTGTAGCTTTTGAAGGCCCATTTAGAACTCCTCAAGTGAATGATAGGAGCTCAGACCTGGACTATAATAAGAAATACAATATAAATAACTGACACTAAAGGCAAACCCACCAAACTGAACCGCTCAAACCTACTGCAACTCTGATTAAAAAACTGTTCAAAGAGAGAGGAAGGGGTCCCTCCCAATCTCCTTCTCATATGTCTACCTGCCAGTTACTTAACTGTATCAGAAACAGCAAGCAGGAATGATTTTTGCTGTGACCTGTACACTGCAAACTTTGTACGTACTACAGGGAGGGAATGAATAGTTAAAGCAAGACAAGGAATGGAAACATTTGTGGTGATGTCATTTTGGTATCCATATGTGGCCTTAAGAATATGAGGAGTGCCTGTCCACTATGTTATTCAAAAGAAATGTCCCTTGTTTGATACCTTCTGTTCTGTGTATACATGTGGATACTGTTCCTCTGTTATGAGAACACATTTCCCTACATCTGTTTGTGCAATTTGGGAAAACCATGGAGCATCTCCATGAGAAAAACAACACTCCTATGAATAAGACAAAGCAACTAGTTAAGATGTGTGTTTTCAAACAGCAATCTCTAAAGCAATGCACAAGCATACAGCCCTATGTAATGTAAACTGGGGTATGTTTGAAGTGAATCCCTAGAAAAGAAAAAAAAGAATCTAACCAAAGAGTTCAGCTTGTTTTCTTCCCCCACAGATGTCCCATTTATTTAAAATGCAAGTAACTGCAGTACTTTAGGGATGGCATGAGGGACAGACCTTAATTTAGAGAATTTAGAAGATGAAGATGAGAAGGAGGGAGAAAAATTAGATCCTAGACAGAAGGATAACAAAAAGCTAGAAAATCAGGATGAAAACTGTTAAGAGAGGTCTGTGTTCTCAGCCCTGGCTGACCCAAGAGCACAAAGTAAATACCATCCCAGGGCCAGCATTAAGTATCACACTTCAGCACCCAGTTTTTGCTTTAATCCTTCCTGCACCTGTAGCAAAACTGGAGTTTTGCAGGCATCAGGTTATCAGCAGGTCACAGGCTGGGGCTGCTGCACTTGGAAGAAATGGACCTTAAGACAGCAAGCAAGGAAGATGGATGTGCTGAGGGAGAGGATGCAGCAAAGAGTGTTTGCAATAGCAGACCAGTGACAAGAAGGGTCTGAAAAAGGTTTCAAAGAAGTTTAGAAGAAAGTAACGTGGTTGGGAGGATAAGAGGGGCAGGGATAGGAATGACACAACTACAGGACAAGGAGGGAGGGTCCAGTGGCTGGGGGTCTGGGAAGAACTGGAGGGGCTAATCAAGGGGCTGTGCTGGAATTAGTTGTGGAAAAACTTGAAGACTGAGCTGGATGGGACTATGTGGGCAAGACAAGGTACATGCTGGTCCCACTGTGGGTTACGTGAGTGGGTGGGAAGAAGTGGCTGACAGGCTTGCCAGAGGGAAGATGATAAAGTGCACGGTCTGCAGCCCAGGAGGGCAGGGACTGGGGACCAGACCACAAAGAGGAAGAAAAGGAGGTGGAGCAGATGCCACCTGGTGTGGAAGATGTGATGGAGAATGAAGCTATGACCCGGAGTAACCTGCTACGAGGGCCACGTGAGAGGTCAGCATAACAGAAGGCTTTTCCAGCATTGGGTGCTTGAGGTACACATGTCCATCAAGGTTGTGCAGGGACACAGCATACTGTCCCCCTCTACCATGACATTGACAGGCATGCTTGGCTTGGTTTGGCCAGCAGGCAACCCAGCACCAGGTGAGGCTTTGGGTAGCTGAGGCCAGTGGAAAGCAGAGGCAGGGCAGAGCTGAGTGAGGGAATGAGAAAGAAGAGGGATGAAGGGCCAGGAAGGGAAGAAAGAAGACAGATCAAGAAGGGAGGAGAGCTGATGGGTCAAGAAGGGAAGAGGGATGATGTGTCAAGAATGGATGAGGGATGATGGGGCAAGAGGGGATGAGGAGCTGGGCCTCACCTTGAAGTAGGCAAACTGCAGGTACTTGTAGGGCTCGCGGCGCTGGAAGTCCTCGAGCAGGTCCCGGCCAGGCTGTGCCTGGCGGAACGCGGGCAGCCCCTGCTTGCAGCGCCGCAGGCACTGGGCCCGCCGCAGCACTCCGGCCAGGAGGCGCAGCTCGGCCAGCTCTCCCCCTGCGGCACGGCCGGCGGCGGCGGCCGGAGGCTGCCCGGCGGAGCTGCAATTACGGTGGCAGAAGGCCTCGCTGTCCCGCAGCAGCCGGTAGAGCCGCATGCTGACCTCCAGGTAGTTGACGCTTTCGGGCCAGTTCTCGGTGCTGTACTGGTCCAGGCCGTAGCGGTAGGCGGACTCGAGTGGCATGAGCTCGTCCCGTGGGAAGCTGCGGAAGCTGTAGCGCTCGTACTGCGCTCCTGCCACCGCCAGCACCGCCGCCAGCACCAGCCACATGCCAGAGCCTCCGCTCTGCCGCCGGCCGGACATCGCGTTGCCGCGGAGGTGAGAGGAGAGCGCCGGGGCCGGAGCCGGAGCTGAGCTCCAGGGAGGTACTCGGGGGTGAGGCGGGGAAAGGCACTCCGATCCCGCCCCGGGGAGGGTGTGCGCGGCCATAGGGGAAAGTCAGTGATTTAATGGAGACTGAGGGGGGCAGCAACTATGCGGCTCCACGGCCCTGGCGGACGTCCTAGAGGGGAAGTCTTAGAAGGGGCGGCGCCGGTTACTGCCGAGATGGGAGACCGCCAGGGGACACCCTTTTCAAAGCCTCTGTTCCCCCACGGCTGACACTGCTCCCAGGGACACCTGCCGACGATTCTCTTTTGGCCCGACGGCAAAGCAGCAATCTGCAGAGTTCCAGCTCTGCTCCGGGCATAGCCAACCACTCCTGCTTGGAGCCCAGCGGGGCAGCTGCATCCCCCGCCTCCAAGGTTGGCTTCCACTCGGAGAACAGACAGTTCAAGTCTTCGGAGTTCTCGGCGAAGGAGGCACGTTTCTGAAGCGACCTCGCAGTCCTGCAACGCCGGCAGCTGTTGGTCCTTCAGAGTGTCCGAAGAGCTGGGGGCAGTAGCACCCTCCGAGGTGGAGGGCAGAGCATTGAGGCTTGATTCTTCTGCAGCCTGCCCTATCTCCAAACGTGCCATGGCTCTATTGACGTATCAGCTGTACCTCATGCTGTAGCACGAAATGGGACAAGTGTCTTTGAAGACCTGGTGGTTTTTTTTGGCTCCAAGCCACTTGTGTGTATGCCAAAGGGCTTCCCAAAATGCTTCCTGCAACAACCCTCTTGCAAATGAATAAGCAACTCTGGGGCAAAACTAAAACTGGACACCTGAAAGGGCTATGACATACAGCGCCTAAAATTTTTCCAATGTAGGGGATAAGGAAGAGTCCTTTGAAAAGTGGATGGAAAGCCTAGAGCTGCTGAGCTCTGTGCGTATGGCTTTTCCCGGTGCCAGCCCGAGCAGCGCAGCACGGCTAGAGGAGAAGGGAGAGGCCCGAAGGCTTTCCCCTGTGAATACCTTCAGAGAGGCCCACAGCACAGAGGACCGCCCCCGAAAATACGGGTGCCACGACTGCTACTCAAGGCCAGCACCGACAGGGCAGGAGCGACGGCTCTGCCATCCGCTCGTCGGGTCTGCCGGGCTGGCTCTGGAAGGTGGTACTTCAGCGCCGCGGGAGGAAGACGGCAGCGATTGCTGAGGTCTGGTCCTAGCCGTCGGCCAGAAGAGGGCTAGGGCGTTGCGTTAACTCCCTCCGCTCGGTCAGTGGCAGCGCCGCGACGCTTCGGTGCTCTGGCGGTGTCCGGGCTAGGGGGGGATCTGGTCGTGTGAGCGGCAGACAGGTGGGGATCCTGTCTGGTGAGCGGAGGTCAGGCGGGGAGGTCGAGAGAGAACCAGAGTGGCTGTTGTGGGGCGCCTCAGTCCCACCGGACCAGGGTTTATTGGCCCAGCCCCAGGATGTGGGGATGCGTGGAGGCTGCAGGGGGAGGGTGACGGCGTGGAAGCCTGGCCACGGTTGTGGCCGCAGCGCTCGGCGTTATAGGTCGGCAAGGGAGAAGCCCTCCAGTAGCTGGGTTGGAGGAGTCGGCCAGGCCGGGCCGGTCATCCTGGCTTTTTCCGTCCGGGTTGGTCCTCTACTCGTTCCCTGCCCCGCGGCAGCGGAAAGGCGCTGGGCTGTGCCGCTCCCCGGGGCGGGCGGGTGGCTCTGGGTCGCTGTTTGGGTGCGGAGCAAAGGCGGCTGGGGACGAGCCTTGGTGCTCGGCGGTGCCAGGGTCATGAAGTGCTCGCCAGCGGCAGGGAAGTTTCTCAGGGAACGGAAACGTGTTCCTGCAGCATTCCATCCCGTGGCCTCTGGGGAGAAGGTGCTGGGACCACCTCCCCCCCCGCTTTTTTTCTTGGCGGCGCCATGGTGTGGGGCGTCAGCTAATTATTAAGAATATACCAGTAAAAGGTGTGGTTATCTTCTTTTCTTTTCCCCTTATTGATGTTTTTCTTTATTTTTTTTTCCCTGTTGTTCCGTTTTTTATTTCCTCCCCAGGAAAATGCTGTGCTGATTTACTCTCTGCCGCTTATAAAAGCGTTCAGGTTCTTCATTAGTTTTTAGGCTCTGCTTAGCAATAGAAGTTGGAAAGAGGAAAGCAGCTTCTCTCTATAGTGACAGTCAAGAGAAGAAGAATCAGCAATTGATGAAATTCTTCATGAAAGGAAGCATGCTTAAAAAAGAGCTCAAGTGTTTCTAGACAGTCATCTACTTGAAGTGAATAATAGACAAAACCCCAGAATGTGTTATTTAGGAACTTCCTTTGTGTTTTGTTAAACATTCTTTGTATTTTGGAGATTCTTTTTGGCATGTGCTCTCAGGCAGTAACTGACTTTCTCTGTTGGGAGAGGAAGGTAATACTGAATCTAAAAAAACACTTTTGGGATCTACCATGAAGTCTCCATCTGTTAAAATGTTGTAAAGCAAGAACTGTCACATATGGGTTTGTAGAACTCAAATCTACAGCACTAACACAAAATTGTCTTATTCTTTTATAGCTGGTTCCTGGAGGAGAAGGACCTGAAGTATAAATTGATACAGTTGTCATCTGTGAAGACAAACATGTACCTATATTTAAAATAATTTATATAGAATATATATAATCTAAATAGAGCTTTTGGGGCCTGGGTGTGGGTGGGTTCTGCTGTGGGTGGTTTTGTTTCTGTTTACATACTCCTGCAGTTGAAATCTGATAAAAGACAAAGACTTCATCTTCAGGAAAGGGGCATTGCTAACGATGTTGTTGGCTTTGTAAGTTGAAATCGTAACTTTCTTGTGATGACACACTAATCTGTTCTGAATAAAAGGCTTTCTTTTTGGTTGTTACTTTGTTCTGTTATGTAAGTGCACAAGTTAGATATTTTATAACTGGTTGATGGAAGGGGAAAATAATAGTTCTGTTTCAGTTGCTGTTAGTCTTCAGTCTTTCTACATCTGTTGCATTTATTTATGGACCATGTCTATATAAAACACAAGTCATGAGCCAAGAGATGGCTGTTCTTTGGAATACAGTCAGATAGTACTCTGGATCATTTGTGTAAATGCTTCTTCAGACTGTGTCACCAGAGACCATCTGTAGAGGGTTGTAGAATTCTGAAAGCTCTTGAGAGTGGATGCATCTGATGCTCAGCGGCCTTTAGTTCTACTGGCCTGGAGGTTCAGCTCTGTTGGACTTCTTTTGCTTGGCAAATATAATAAAGGTACTGTGATGGTATTTGGGAGGTGAGAATAGACAGACTAGACCTAGTTCATATTCAGGGAGTGAAAAAACAACCAACCAACTAAAAAAATGCTGGTGTTAAAACTTCTCATTCATTACAGTGGTGACTCTGCTTTCACCACTGAGTGGTGCTATGTGTACTTAATTCATTGGGAGCTGCCTGAGCTTGCCTGTGTAGTTGAGAGTATTTCAGGGTAAACATTCTCTTGGCTGCATCTGTTCTCCTGTGATATAAAAATTTGACAGATATTGGGAACAACTACTCCTTTAGGAGAATGTCTATAAAGGAAGGAACTGCTGGTTTTATTGTGTTGTGATGGACAAACATCACATTCTAAATCATATCCACTGAAGCTTATGCTTCCATAGTGCAGTACTCAACTGATTTCTGTGTGTGAATGTGTTTGGAGAGGAATCACATGCCAGCTGTTATTATAGGGGCAAGCAGCATACAGTGTGAGCTCACAGGAGCAGGACACTGCCTTCCCACCACAAGACACTACAAGAAGTCGCTGTTCTAGATCCTTTTGCCTTGCCTTATCTAAAGGAGAAGCTGCCTTCTGCTAGCTCAAAATACAGTGAGAACTTCTTACTTTAGCTAGTTGAAGGGGAAAGAGGATCACTCTCTGAGGGAGTGTGCTACTTTTGTCTATTGATTATAGTTGGGGTTGTTTATTTGTTTTTCTTCCGTTTGATTATTCATGGGGGTTTTTAACTTGCATTTGTATGGAACATCATCTGTTGGTTTTGATCCCACACAGTTTATTTCCTAGAAATCAGTTGAGTTTTTTCATTAGAACACTTAAAAAATTTCTAGCCAGTGTAGTACTTTTGTGTTGGAGTTTGATTTTTGGTTGTTTGGGTTTTTTCCTGTGCATATTTCAGTGTGTACACTTGATTTCTACTTCACTCAGTATTTTAAAAAGAGTCTTAAACTGAAGAGAGGTTTCATGCTTGGGAGAGGGAGAGAGCAGGTCTTAATTCAAAAGCAGCTTTTCAAAGGGAAGGGTAAACTATTTTGTTTCTTTTCAGATTTTTATTCTGAGAATACAAACATCTTGTTCTCTCAATTTTGTTATCTCTGGAAAAAGATGTTGGTATTGCCTCACTTCCTCTTTCTCTGGTTGTGGTTTTTTTTCCACTCCTTTCACAGGAAGTGCTAAGATTTGTTATCTTTTATAACTCAGAGGTCTGCAGACATCACTGTAAAGACAGTTTCTGAGAACCCAAATGCCCTTAATCCTTTAGAATAGAAAGCTTTGTAACTTGAGTTTAGAATTCAAAGTATTCTAGACAGCTCTGATGTGCTTTGCATTTAGTATTCTTTATCCTGTTGCTTTGAAAGTGCAGGTAATAAGATTTTCAAGTGAATGAGTTTTATTTTTATTTCCTTAGAAATCCAGTGCTTAATCATACTGCACTGTCCTATAGAAGCTGTGGACATTGGTGTTCTCCAGAATTCTACTCAGGGTGCCAAGTAGATAACTTAAAATAATCTTAGGCCTTAAAAATACATGCAAGTTAAAGAGATTGGAAATTGAGAAAGTTGAGTAGTCATCAGGTTAAAATAACTTTATGCTTATGACATGCACAGTGATGGTTCCTTTTGTCTGTCTTTTCTGTTGGAAGAAATACAAAAAGAAATCAAAGTACTAAATGTTTTATTGCTTGCCCTATAACTATACAGACTTTCCCTGTCTAATATCTTTTCCATTTTTCAGGATTCAGTTATTTTTTTACCATATGAAATGGAAAGAGATTTCTTTCTTCCTGTTGGCTTTTAATAGATGTTTTCTCCTTGGAGTTGCCCAGCGATTTATTCATCAAATTTGGAATTTAGTTGAAGGATATTTTGCATACCTTTAAGTATTGATGCTAACAAGCCATCATAGAGTTCATGTTCACAGGTTTATGGATACTTAAAGGTAGGCAATAGTGGTGGTTTGTGGTTTTTTTCCAATAAAGCTAAATCTTTTGGGCAAGAACAAGCAAATCTGCCTTGTTTTGGACTTGCACCTTTTTCCTGCCATCAGACATTAAGAAGGGGCAGACCTGTATCAAGCACAAAGTTAGGATTTAGATAGGTGATTTTTAAAATACTAAGTTGCATAACAGTCTCAGGAAGATGATGTGTGACTGGGTCTGTGGTGAAGCATTAATATTTGCTAAAAAAAAGTTTTGAAGAATGGAGCATTTACTTTATGAAGGGCACCTGAGGACAATTTCTGGTGCTGCTAAAATGTATTGAAAGGTATGTACAGATTTCAGTGGTTTTGCAGGTTTGATTTCTGCTTGTGCATCAAATCTGAAAAGACACCTTCATTTGCAGGATGATGTTTTCTGAAGGATAATCAAACTAGTGGTATGTGCTAAGTATTACTTTTAAGTCCCATGTAACTGACTTACTGTTTCTTTTTTATCAACCTATGTAAGCACATACCTAATAGCCACTAAATTCAGTATTAAACTTCCTGAATTGCTGTTAAATGTTGTCTTGCTGTAAACTGTTTTGGTTGATAAACCTAAGCAGCCAGCTTTTTATTCCCACATGTATGTATGATTAATATGCAGTAGCTCAGAAGAAGTTACCAGGCAACTGAATATTCTGGCTACAGAAGAGACCCAAAGCGCCTGGCTCTCTCCTTTTACTCAGTGGAAAAGTACAGATTCTCCTGTGACCTTGGTCACTCTGTCTACCATAAAGGGTGTTTTCATACTCCTCACAACAGGGGAAACAATGTGTGTGTTTCTGCAGTGTAAGAATCACTTTACCAAGATTCTTTTATTTCTAGAACACTTGGGAGAAAAACCAAACCAAAACATGATTTTAAAACTTAGGTTAACCTAAGGCAGATTGCAGGGAGTCTCACGAGTTATTTTATGATTATATTGTTGCAGATTAGGTCTGGGTGGGCTACTAAAAGAGTGGTAGATGTTCTCTATTAATCCTATCCCTTCCTAAAGGGGAAGGGAACAAGGAAGAGAGGCTGAGAAGTTGGGAAGGAAACTAAACCAGCTTTGATGAAACAGTAACAATAAAAAGATGGGAACACTGGGTTCAGGAACACATGGATCAGGGTCAAAGGTGGAATGCACGGAATCCCAGCCTTTGAAGAGCAGACCTTAATCCTTGTGATCACTCAGCTTTGTACTGAATATAATGTCTATGGAATGGAATCCCTTGTTGGTCAGTTTATGGTCACCTGTCCTGTCTGCTCCACTGTCTTAACGTTAAAGTGTGTCATTTTTACTTACGACCCTTTACTTAGGGCACCCCAATGTGGCACACAAGATTTTCACCTGGCCGGATTGCAACAGGACACAGGGGAATGGGTACAAGCTGAAGGAGGGGAAATTTAGGCTAGAGATTAGAAGGAGGTTCTTTACCCAAAGGGTGGTGAGGCACTGGAACAGGTTGCCCAGAGAGGTTGTGGAGGCCCCATCCCTGGCAGTGTTTAAGGCCAGGCTGGATGTGGCCTTGGGCAACCTGGTCTAGTGCATGTGGCATCCCTCCCCATGGCAGAGGGGTTGGAACTAGATGATCTTTAAGGTCCCTTCCAACCTGAGCCATTCTATGATTTAGCAATGACCTTGGTTTCTATAGGAGCAAGGATAAGCAAGAGCCTTTCTTCGCCCCAATCCTTGGTAGTAACTAAACATCAAACATTGTCACAGCTAGAAGCAGACACTGTGCAAAAATATGCTGTTAACTGCAGAAAGTGCAGTCACTTAGATTTAGCTGCAGAGAGTTGGTTCTGTTTCAGCTCACCAGGACATCTATAACCTTGTAGACTGTACTGAGAATTAGTATTATATGTGCAAGGGTAAAAACTGGTTCTGGAACTTTGGTCAGGGCTGTGAATGTGAAGCTCTTAGGGAAGAGCTGTTTTAATCTGTGTTCATGCTTAACAAACTAGAGACAACACATTACTTTATACTGATTTTTGTGATGTTTCTTTTTTTTCTGTCTGTCTCTTTTCTGACATGCTGGACTCCCCCTGAGGATAGGATGATGTCATGAGCACTCAGGCACAGCATATCCACTTCAGTTCAAATAATTGGCGTGTGTTTCTTAGGCTGCTGCTTATAAAAAGCATTTCAATATGGCAGTAGTCCCAAGTGACAAACAAGATGGGTTTGTTGGTTTAATTAAACCTCTATTACATTGCTGCTTTCCCCACCCCATCCCACATCAAGCTTATATTGAAAATCAAGTAACAAAGCAGTCCTGAAATGGAAATGTTAGTGAGTTTTAAGGTGAGGGAACTGTTACTTAGTCTGTGCTCTGAATGTATGCCATGGAAGAGGTTTGTGCCAAGCAATTGCTAAACTGATCTTTCAGTGATTGTTGTTTGTTGTGGGATTCATTAGGGATGAACTAAAAGTACATCATGTCTGTAAAGTGTAAAGAAGCAGGTGAGTCTCTGTGGTATGTTTGTACTAGACATTATTTGATGTGAGCGTGTAGGTAATTAAGTAGTGAATTCTAGTTTGTGTGTACAGAATTTCAAATTACTTGATATTGGACACTATAAATATTTGGAGAAATTAGTGCTGAAATTCTGAACTTGCAGAAGAGAGTGATCACCTTGAAATAGAAGGAAAGACATCCACAGCCAATCTTGTTCCATCAGAATGTTGTATTATGGCATTTTCTTTTGCTATCATAGCATTAAATTGGGCTGATATTTCAGTTTTTTCACAGATGATTCACAGTCCACAAAGAAATGAAAGCTCAGGAAGACAAAAGTAAAAGAGCTTTAATTTTATAAAATGAACACCTGTACAAAAACAGTAGGAAAACATCCAGTGACAAAACTCTTTGCAATGTATCTTTGCTCCTCTTCGGTTATTTATCCCTCTTCCAACAATTCTGCAAAGCTTTTGTGTGCTGTCTCTGTATTGGTTTGTGTGTTTTCTGTCTAAAATTACATGTACAGATCACACAGTTGTTTTGTCTAACTTGAGGCTCATGTAGCTAATTATATGAAGGAATTAGCAAAGATTTATTACTTAACCTGTGCTGCTGTGTTCTTAGAGGTTATATGTCTCTGATCTCATATATAATATATAATATAATATAATATGCATCTGTTTAATAGCTCACAGCTATTTGTTAGAGGAAGTGATGGTTTGTGCTTAACATTTACTTAGAATTTAATGCAACTGTGGAAAATACAGTAATGTCACGTATGGATGAGATGTTTTAGGACAACAAATAGGCAGAATACATAAGTGGTAGTTTACAACCTGCTGGTTTAGAAAGTTGAGTCAGACTGAAGTATCAGAAGATGCCTTTTAAAAAATCCTGTTGGTTGTCTAGTTAGTTGTCTATCACTTTTTTGCATAAGTGGCTAAAGACTTTTTTTTAAGTACCCCAGAACTGCCTCAGCTTATTTTGAATGACTGTTACTACTGCTAAGAAAGTAACGAGTGAGTCCTGCTGCCTTCTCATGGCAACATGGTGAATATACCTGGGCCTAAGGGTTATGAGTAATGGTTGTCTAAAGAGGGGAACAGGGAGTGTGGCCTACATGCTCCTGGAAAAGGGCTCTTTAAATCTACCCTGACAAATTCTTGAGTTTCAACAGCATTAGTTCTGTTCTGACTCAAACCAGGACAGATGCAAAGGGTCTGTCCACCCTGTGGTTTTGACCTGGCTTTGCTGCTTCTCAGCCTGACTAGTTAAACACAGCCACCATATTATATGTACACTGTATATGTTCTAGTACTTCTCCAGGTAGCTGTACTTAAAATGATTGGGCTGCTGGTGGAGCAGAATGTGAGTGAACTTCCTTCTTCCCCCTCCTCCCCTCACACCCACTTGTTCTTTGGTTGCTGAGCAGTGCTACTCTCCTGTCTTTGTATCAAGGCAGACTTGGGTGTCATGTGTCTGCTGGTCGTGCTCTTGTCTGCCTTCACCACGGATGAAATGTCATAGCTCCTGACAGAAAGCTTGTCACCTGGCCAAGGGAAAGGGCATCGTTTGCAGCTCACACATCTCCTTTACTAGCAAATACTTGTGCTCTCAGGAAGGGCACAACCCTGGCAGCTGACTAGAGGTGGGGCAGGTATCCCTCATGTTAACTGTTCTATCAACTCAGGAAGCCTCATTTCCTGCCAGTTTGGGACTTCACTTTAGAAGCTGATGCCTGATAAGAAGTAAGTTAATGCTGTGATCTTTCCTACAGTGGAGAGGAGGTTTTGTCACTTACTCCTACAAGTCTTTTCACAGAATTTGCATTAGTTTTGCATCTCTGAGCACCTTACCCTTTTAGATTCAGACAAATCTGATAAGAAGTTAAACAATTATGAGGAAGTCAGTGATCCTATAAGCCTTACTTTAACCATACCATGCAACTGTACAATAATTTGTGTTGGAAGGGACCTTTAAAGGTCACCTAGTCCAACCCCTCTGCAGTGAGCAGGGACATCAACTAGATCAGATTGCTCAGAGCCCCATACAACCTCAATTTGAACACTACTAATAGTGGGGCACCCACAGCTTCTCTTGGCAACCTCTTCTACTGTCTCACCACCCTCATCATAAAACAAGAACCCCCAAAATGATCTTGCACAATGTTCTTGGCAATGTATTTGATCATCTGTTGAGTTGATCTTACTAACATTCAGACAGTTAGGCCTCCTAAGGAGCAGACACAGTACCTCCTATTTCTCTATAGCAGATTCACTCAGTGTCCTGTATCACCAGATCTCCAAAGAGGAGATATGTGCTCTTCTACTGCAGCACCATGCACTTGTGTTGCTTCTCTTAAAATAGCAAGAATCAAACCCAAACTACAAAAGTGAAGGCACTACAGTTATAAAAACTGTATATGCACTGTGGAAAATGGGGAGGGGGCAACCCCCCCAAAAACCCCAAACAAAAACAACAAAACCCAACCAACTAAAAAAATCCCAAAACAATCAACCAGAAGAAACAACCAGAATCAAGTTCCTCTGAAGCATTTGGACTGATAATATTTCATTGAGAGGAGCTCAACCCCTAATTAATTTTTTCTTTAAGCTGAAATATAGCAACAGAAGATTTCAGGCAGAGCTGGAAGAGCTCAGCCCTTGTGTTGTGGAAGTACCCAATTGTATCCACTTTGCATTTCAGAAAAATAATTGACTCTCAGTCCTTAACCCTGTTAACGGCTGCTCCTGCCCTTACATTGGTATTGTGAGTGTAAGGCAGCTTGCAGCCAAAACCAAGTGTTTGTCATGTACTCCTGCAAGATCCAAGATGGCCAGCTCAGGAACAAACTGTGTTACTCTTCAGGCTGTGCCTGCAGGGCCTGTGTGGTAGGTGTCTGTTGCTGTCTGAAGGGATAGTGTGGAAATCCTCTATCTAGAGCTTGCTGGTGATGCTGTGAGGAAAAGAAAACACAGGTAGGATCCTACAGATAAGATGGAATTGCAGTGCCTGTGTGTGGTTGGGCTTCATGTTGAACTCCCAAGTTTTTTCTCATTTCTTAAAATTTTGTGCCTGTATTTTGTAATTCTGCAATGCTGTATGTCATTAATACTTTCACTTCCTCAGTTTAAAGTATTATCCTTTTTAAAATGAATATTTAAATAAAACAGACTTTCCCTTTACCACACACCAAACCTGAGGGAAATGGGGAGGTGATTCTCAAAGAAAGAATGCTTTCTATTTCCAGTCCCATCTTCTTGTATTTATGAAAATTCCTTCATGATCAAGTGACATCCTCAGAGGGCAAGATATGTTCTCTGCCTGACATGATACTTTATGCTGAAAACTATCCTTTATCCTTTCCCTACAAGGAGAATCAAGAAGGAAATATAGGTAGGGACACAGAGATAGAAAAGAATGGACTAGAGGTAGTGGGTCAGAAGGAACTGGCTGTGTATGCTGTTGGTGCCTTGCTTCTCAATGCAGCAGTGGCACTGTTTCATCCAGAAAAGGAAGGCTGCCCTAGCAAAGGAAATTCCCATTCACAGTTTACTACGTCAGCACTGAGCTACTTTGGGATCTGGCTGTAAGAGCACAAGAAGAGAGTAAAGCAGCCAGCAGCAGTCAGCTCTGAGGAGTGTAACTGTTTAGGAATCAGCTGGATTCTTTCTGGGCACAGAAGAGAAGTGGGATGACAGGCTGCAGTTATTTGACTTCTTGATGGAGGTGCAGCTAGGTATTACTTTGTGTTACTGATTGATATCATTGAAGGGTTATGTGAGGAAAGAGAGACAATATACTCAGGAAAGTATGTTTGTATTCTACTGTAATTTTAAACAGTTAAGGAAATGTGTCACAGTTCCATACTATGAGGGTACTGAGGTCCCTTCCCAACTTGCAGTGCCCCGGTGCCCCAGTGAAGTTTTATTATACCCACTTTATATGTATGAAGTTAAATTCAGGTTTGGAAGTCCCCAGCTGGTGAGAGCTGTGTTCAGATTGTACAAGAGCTGTGCTAGTGATGTTAGAGTTGATGACTGTATGTGAGGTAAACACTACAGTTGGAAGCTGTAAATATAGTATGATCAGTGATGCTGTAATCGTTAATGTCACAGAATCACAGAATAGCTGTGGTCAGAAGGTGCCTCTGGAGATCATCTAGTTCATCCCCCAGCCCCAAGCTGAAGGCAGGGTCAGCAGAGTGTGAAGCCGAGAGTTCACTGTGTACCACGGCGTTTGCCTTTTCCTCTGTCTGTGATAAGGTAACCCTTTTATTGGTCCCAGAGATATATTGAATGACAAATAAGGACATTAAGAAGGAGTAAAAAGCTCTGAGTTTACTCCTGCTCCCTTACAAAAGGGGTGGAGAGCACCGCGAATGTATCATGAGGAGGAACAACTTTCCTGTGAGGGTGCCAGAGCACTGGCACAGGGTGCCCAGAGAGGTTGTGGAGTCTCCTTCTCTGGAGAGATTTCAAACCCACCTGGAGGTGATCCTGGGCAACCTGTTATGGGTGACCCTGCTTTAGCAGGGGGTTTGGACTAGATGATTTCCAGAGGTCCCTTCCAACCTCCACCATGCTGGGATTCGGGGATCTTTTCTAACCCTGTGCCTGGGAACCGTGAGCTCCATGTTGCCCATCACCTTCCCACCCAGGAGCCGACACCCCTGTGGGGTTCGGACACTGCTCGAGGTTCGTTCTCACCGCTCTGTGGAGGGGAAGCGGCATCCCGGCGAGGCGGGGCTGGCCCGCTCCAGGAGCGAGGGCTTTTCTTCCGGGCGGGGAGGTGGGGCCTGGGGAGCGGCCCTTCGGCCGTGCCGGGACCGCTGCCCTAGCAGAGGCGGTGCGGAGCGGAGCTGCCATGGGCTCCGTGCCCTCGGCCCTGGGCCGGCCCCGCCGAGCCCCGCTACGGGTGGGCACCGAGCCCCCTCCTGCCGCCGCAGCTGCTGCTGCCCCTCGCCGGGCCCCGGCGGAACTGGCCGTGGTGCTGAAACCCCGCGGAGACGAGGAGGAGCCCCCCGCGCCCTGCCACAGCCCCGGCAGTAGTGAGTGTCTGCGGGGCGGGGGGTGCGGAACCGACACCGACACTGGTACTGATACCTGCCTCGAGCGGTGGGCAGGAGGTTCCCGAGGAGAAAAGGGCCATCCTCGGGCTTCTTCCTCCGTTACAGCGAGGAGCGGCGGGGGCTGGTTCAGAAGGAGAGGGTGCAGTGTAGGGAGGGAGATGGGTTAACTGTGTGGGACAGATAGCTGGAAATTGTGTTAAACCTTCCGGTTTTCTCGTACACTCGCCATGGTATAGCTTAGGACGGGGAACGAGCTTGGTAAGTGTTAGGAGTTTCGTCCTGGGCTACTGGTGGTTTGAAGTTGGTTCTCAGCTCAGAGTTCTGGCCGTACCCTGTGTGCCTGAGCAGAACTTCTCCCGTCGTTGTCCTGCAGTTGCAAAACAGCACTATACACTTCTCGGGTGGTTGAAGATGATCAGTGTGTTTTAGTCAGGCAAGGGTAATAAAACCTAAGTCGGGATACTGCGTTGCTTAAAAAATGTTTAATATCTTAGAATTATAGGCTTGATATGGGTGGAGAAGACCTCTGAGTTCATCAAGTCCAACTATTAACCTAACACTGCCATGCTCATCATTAAATCATGCCCCCAAGTACCACATCTCCACGGTTTTTGGACACTTCCAGGGATGGTGATTCCACCACTTCCCTTGGCAGCCTGTTCCAATGCTTGAAAATGCTCTTGGTGAAGAAATTTTTCGTAATATCTAATCTCAACCTCCCCTTTGCAATATGTTGCAAAGGAAAGTAAAGATGTCACCTCAAATGAAAACAAAGTCACATATTCAGGGTAGTAAACAACCTACTCTTTTTGCTGCTTAATATCAGCTTTCTCTTATAACTCCAGTTACATTAGATGGTAGGCAAGGATACTTATTGAATGAGGCTTGCTTCATAGCTCTCTTTTGTGGTGGCTACTCTTTAGACCACACACATAATAATTTGAAATCAATCATCTAACAAAGCTTGAGGGTTCTAGCATAACTAAATGCAAAATGTGTCCCCTCACTTTTAAGTGTAGAATCTCTCACGAAAAGGCTTAACCATGGTGACCTTTTCATTCATACCATCCTGTCTTTCTTCCTATTTTAATATCTTCTGTTTATGACATTATATGAGTTGGAGCAACTGGGTTTATGTCCCATCAATTTTTTATAAGTTATTGATTCATCAGTCTTTTGCCTTCAGATCCTGTATGTTTTTGGTGCAACGCACTTGATACGATCAGCCTTGTAATACCAACATCACAAATTCCTCAGAAATTCAGATTTATATGTTCAGATCCTGAGGAATTGCCATCCTTTGAAACAGATGTAATGTTGGTGGTTGATACTAATAATTTGCTATTAGGATTTCTCTAAAGCTTTTTAACTCTTCACAGGAGAAGAGAGTACATACAGTGGAATCACAGAATCACAAAATTGTTACAGTTGGAAAAAATCAAGTCCAACTATTATTGGAATATGCAATCTACTGGGTCTAAGTTTCTTCTTTACAAATGGTAAAGATACTTCTTACCTGGAACCAGAATTGAAGGCATGAATTTGGCATTAAAATGCATTTTAGAGAACTCAACACATTTTTTTTTTCCCTGTGAGTGTTTCATAGGTTGTAGACTTCACATACTTTAAAAATCTTGCTAAAGTGCATGACTAGCATTGTAGTAATTTTTGTTATTACTGTGCTAATTACCTTCAGGCAATGTGCTGCTGGAGATTCTTCCAACTGAATATTGACCTTCCCAGGGTGCTTAGGTGCATGTTCTTGATCTAAATATTTCTCAAATATTTGTCATTCTCACCAATGATATCACCCTTTCTTCTCTTGCAGCCATCTGAAGTATTTTTTAAGGCATTCTTCTTGCTTATGCCAGGAACATACACAAATATTAGTTAAGAAGGGTCAAATGCAACAGGAAATAGAGTTCCTCACTTATTTTGTAACCCATATAATTAAACTTAGAAATGATGCCTTACACTGGCTGTGAAACTAAACAGTTTGTCAAGGTAATGTGTTTTGAGATTGATTCAGTTTTACTGAAGTGAGACTATAGTCAGGAACTATTTGACTTGACTGGGTTTTACTTGCACCCAACTTGGAGGCTCAGTTTTAGCCTGGTACAGTGCTGTTCTAGGAGTTCCTGCAGAAACCATTCCTTAAGGGGCATATCTGGTAGTTTCCTGAGCTATGGGAAGCATGTTTTCAGTGATGGTGGGAAATGAAATCCACCATTTTGCTTGGTTCCCATCACATATGTCAAAGAAAAGGCTTGACATGATTCCTCCTGAACTGCAACAAGTACCAGCACGTGGCCTTTCTACTTGCAAATGTTTTTATCCACTTCAGAGCCAAATATATTTCAGCTACAGTTTGCAAAGTGGCTTCCAATGGTTTTATTGATTTTAAGGCCTAGTCTTTAAGTCACAGTAGCACAATGCATTTGTATGATTGCATATGGTTGCATTGTGATACTATGATTGCAGACATACTGTCCCTTTAGAGTGTGCCATATAACTAAAAGAAAAGATCATTAATGAAACCTTAATCTATTTCTACTGATTTTTCAATCATAAAGCCTCAGAGAGTAGAGGGAAAAGGTTTAATTTGGTAAAGTGTACAGTCTGCCTTTATTACTTGAGTTACCAGCCACTTCTGGTCACACAAGGTAAATGTAGGGAAACAGACAAGCCCTCAGTTACTAGTTACTGGTAAAAACTTACAAATTAACTTCTTCATTCTTCCTCTTTTCAAACACAGAATTTTTCTTTACTGAAAACCTGATTACCATAGCATAATCAATGACTGCTTGGCTTCCAGCTTTGCCCTTCTGATTTCACTGCTCTTTCTGTTAATTTAAACTCCAGTCATGGGTTTCTCTGATACCTTCAGAGCCCTTTCCCGACTCTGAGTCAAGGACCTGAAAAGTCCACGTGAGGCAAGAGCGCTCTTTTCCACAGCTAACACGTAAGCAAACATCCCATGTTGTCTCCTAGCAACCTAACGATCCTTTATAGAACCCTCAGATGTTAAATTGCTCTTTCATGTCCAGTCACAAATGCCACACCTCCCACCTCCTCCATAAACTGATGAGAACCTGACACATTACCCATACTGAATATGAAGGGTGAGAGGACTTGATGAGCTGCTTTGTTTCTCTGTCCAGTTGCCAAACAGTCCCAGTCCTTACAGTCAGAGAGCACAGCCATTAATGAGGTTCTGGTTAGTCACCTTTTGTTTCATGCAGTGTGGGAGTGCAGCAATGACAGACCTTTCTGCTGGATTAATGAAAAAGGCTATGCAGAAGTATTAGCGTTCTCAGGAGTATGTTATCTGTGGTTAGTCTGTGGTTGAAATGTGATATATTTGTTCTGGATGTGCTTTTGAATTTGTTTAGGTTTTTATCTGTAAAACATTTCATCTAATGATTTTATATCTAATCATTTTACACTGAGGGTGGTGAAACACTGGCACAGAGAGGTAATAGATGCCCTATCCCCAGAAACATTCAAGGTCAGGTTGGACGAGGCTCTAAGCAACCTGATCTAGTTGATGATGTCCCTGCTCCCTGCAGAGAGGTTGGACTAGATGTCCTTTAAAGGTCCGTTCCAACATAAACCAGTCTATGATTCTATGAGAAAGTGGGACTCATTATGAAACTAGAGCTGTGCATACATGCATGAGAACAATGGGCATCACTTCAAAGTCCTGAAGGTCTAAAGGGCAGTTATAGGAAGGTAGGAAATAATGTCATGTTTTCATACGCTGGACTCTGTGACACAGTTTTTTAGCTGCGTTGTTATCTCTGTCAGCTCAAGGAGTGATTTGCATCCAAAACTATTGAGAAAACAGGAGAGGGGAGCAGAAATGACTTTTGGGGGATTTGAGCTACATGTTTCAGCATAAAACCCATTTCCTAACATCAGCAAAAACACTTACAGGTTTTAATGTGACTTTTAGGTAAAAAGCATTCTTTCAGTTGAGAACTTTGAAGCCCTTCCTCTGTTAACAGACAACATTTTTGCCACACACTTGCCATTCTTTACATACTTTATTGATTTTTTAATGTTTTTTGTGTACTTCTCTACTGTCCCCATTCATGATCATTTTCTGAGACATCCAGAACTGTATCTCATAATGAATGCAAATCTACAGAAAGTGTCTGACTTCCAGCAAATGTGCATATAAAAATAGTTAAAAAATACTTCTTTATTAATTACTTATGGTGCCTCAGGGCACTAGTGCTGGCTGTTTATGGAAAAAGGAACAATTTAGGAGGCTAAATCTGCATTAACAAGTGAGATATATGTCTCTAAATTGGCCTCTTGGGGACTGTTTCAGGGTAAGAACATACAGCACTGATAAAACTTGCTAATTACTGGCTAGCAATATGGTTACTGCTACGAAATATGAAAGATCAGAATCCAGTCCATCTAACTAGCTGAAGATGAATAAAGACAGGAAAATACTGATTTGATCTGAAGGCTCTTGCCAGATATATGGCTGAGGTATTGCTGTGAAAAAAGTAAATGGCTGACATTATTTCAAGGTGGTGATATCTGGCTCTCAGAGTAGTGGGGGCATGTTGCCAAAGTGCTAATAAGGGATTTTCAGAAAACATACCATTTAGTCGATGGTTGGTGTGCCCACAGCCAAAGCACAGCCCTCTGATATTTCAGCTAATGGAATAATTAACACAGCAGTACAAGATTTTATTAGCCTTTTGAGCATGTAAGGTGCACACTGTCAGTAGTTAGATTCATAGTTTATTTATAATTTGTGTATAGCAACATATTTGACAAGCTTATAGAAGAGATAACAGTGATTAGCAGGAAGCCTGCATTTTATCTTGGTGGTAAAGAAGGTTGTGGTTAGAATCACAGTTTGAGAAAGCATGTAGTTTAAAAGGCAGTGTTTCAGTAGTCTTTTGTTTAAATATTAGAGTCTCCCAGTTCTTCTTAGTGTCTCATTTAAAAATCTCCTGATACTTATAGTCCATGTGAATACAGTTGTTTTCCTAGTAGTAAAGACTGGTAATGAAAAAGAAATATTGAATACCTTCCAGTGGAGGAGATGAAAGTCATAGTCCACAGCTTTTCAGGTCAGTGCTGCTTCTCTATGGACAAAAAATACTTGGATAGGGAATATCTCTCCCTTTCTGAAGACCTCTGGAATGGTCCTCATGCTCTGAGGACCTTTGAGACTGACCTCACAATTGAGCAGTCACAATGCACAAAATTCTCTAGGGTACAGGTCTGAAGATCATGAGCAGCCCAAGTACTGCATCCAACAGCAACTGGACAAACCTGGGTGCTGTTGGTTCTTGTATCCCAGACATGGGGATCTCATCTGTTCAGGTATTGTTCTGAATCATAGAGTGGCTGAGGTTGGAAGGGACCTCTGGAGGTCATCGTCTCCAACAGGTCTGTCTAGAACTGGTTGCCCAGGACCATGTCCACGTGGCTTTTGAATATGTTCAAGGATGGAGGCTCCTCAACCTCTTTGGGCAACCTGTGCCAGTGCTTGGTCACCCTCATAGTGAAAAAGTGTTTTCTGATGTTGAGAGGGAACCTCCTGTGTTTCAGTATGTGCACATTGCCTCTGGTCCTGTCATGGGGCACCACTGAAAAGAGCCTGACTCCTTCCCCTGTACACCCTCCCTTCAAGTATTTATACACACTGACAAGATCTCCCTGAGCCTTCTCTAGGCTGAGCAGTCCCAGCTTTCTCAGTCTTTCCCTATATGAGATGTTCCAGTCCCTCAATCATCTTTGTGGTCCTTTGCTAGACTCTCTCTGTCCATGTCTCTCTTGTACTGGGTTGCTCAGAACTGGACCCAGCACTCCAGCTGTGATCTCAACAGTGCTGAATAGAGGGGTAGGAACTTCTCCCTTGACCTGCTGGCAACCCTCCTAGCACAGCCACAGACACCCTTGGCCTTCTTTGTAGCAATGGTACATTGCTGGCTGGTGTTCAACATGGTGTCACTCAGGTCCTTTTGTGCAAAGCCACTGTCCAGCTGGGAAGCCCCCAGAATGTACTGGTGCATAGGGGTTTTCCTTCTCAGGTGTAGTTATGGTCTATTAAACAACCTGTGCTCAATGGAAAGATCACCTTTGCTCCAAGTGGATTAAGGAGACAGTACTGGGTGACCAGGAACATTTTGTGAGGTGAAACCACTCCTCTTGATGCACTTTTCTGAGCTACATTTAATCTATAATTTAAAGATATCCTACATTTTCTGAGCACTCCAAACTGGCAGGCAGACTTCCTCCAGTTACTCCTGAAAGCTCAGTAAAAAAACCCTCCCTGCTTAAGCTCTTCTTGGGCTCTCACCTGCCTGTACTTTCCTTAGGAGTGTCACTTTGCAAGCTGCTGATGCAGGGAGAGGGAATATGGGTTGTTTTCACACTTTTGCAGGATTTGGAAATGAGCTTGAGCTGTCTGGGCAAGTGAGAGCCTTGGGATTAGTAGGAAAGAGATTTCATGTTATACTTTTGATTTTAGTCAAATATCCCATGCCTGCTATATAAAGTAGGGTTGCCTTCCCCATAGTTAAATTGGAATATTTGTTCTAGCTTTTGAAACACTTCTTGTTCTCTGTTGGGCAACCTTCAGTACCAAGGCCCTGAACGTAGTAACAGACTTAATTACCCTAATTAGCCTCTCCTATGGGTCTCCACCCATCCTGCTCACAGCCCAGGTGCTCCATTTAAGGTTAGCCTGAGGTCATTGCTTACTTTGAGCAGGGTTGTAGGAGTGCTAGTTTTTGGGGCTCTAGACTTCATCATGTTGGCTGTTTGTTTGTTATCTTGTCACTGTAGATTTGCCTGGCTATCATGGGACTGTGTCTGACCTTGGCTACTTTTGCTGGATTTGATCCTGGCTTAACTTTGTGGCTTGGTATCAGACCTGTGCTGTCATGGTGGGCTTGCCTTGTGGACATGTAGCTATTGCTGGACCTGCCCCAGTGCTTTACTGGGGAGGCTGGACAGGTTCTGCTGGCCTGGAGATCCCCATGCCTTGAGGAGGAGCCAGTTTTTGCTGTGCCTGGACAGGTAAGCAATATTTCAGACTGTTTCTATAACTGGGATAAATTAGTTTAGGTAAGCTCTGGTCTGTCAGTGTGATGGCAGGAAGGTTTTTATTTTGGTATAAAGTTTTTTTGGTTTTTTTTTGTTTTGTTTTTTTGTTGTTTTTTTTTGGTTTTTAGCTGTTTGTGATGGCTTTGTTTTTGTTTGGTTCTTTGCTTTTTTTTTTTCTTGATTTGTGGGGGTGATGTGGTTTGTCCTTTTCTGAAATAATGCTTCAGGAAAACAAGATTTCTCATTTAGCATGAAGATCTGAAAATAGCTGAATTATGAAACAGATTGAAAGTACTGGCATCATTCTGCTTGGATAGAGTGGCACCTGGGGATAAATACAGGTTAAGGAATGTTTGCCTTTTGAGTCTTGAGATTCTTAAGCTGGTTCTATATGTAGTAGCAATTCCAGAACCAAGTGTGCTTGGCTAATGATCTTAGGCTGGACTGGTTGTGCTGGGTACTGTGTTACCCATGTACAATAGTAGTTGTCTGGGAGCAGTTTGACAGAGCTAACACAGCACGTGGTTTTACACCACATGGGCTGCCTGGCTTAGGACATGTGGCATAGATGTGCCCTCAGTGGAGGTGACCAGATATTCCCAGAGAAGAGGGCTCCCAAGGCCCAAGAGCAGTTTAGTATGTTCTTTCTGTGTTTCATGGCATCTTTCCCCTTGTCTCTAATTCTTGAGATACAGCTCTAGGAAACTGCTTGCTGTGAGGGCAGGGTGGGCTGGGAGGCCAGGAGATGTTCCTGAGGCTCTTGCTAAGCACAGAGCAGAAATACAGTGAGGGATAGCTATTGGTTGCTTATAAGCAATAATTCCAATGCCTTATTTGTAAAATAAGACACCTTTTTTCTTGATGGTGAATTCAAGCTTGCGGAAGGTACCCAGATGCTCCTAATGGCTGTTGCTGGCATATGATGGTGTGGTATTAAGGTTGAGCTGTGAGGGTGGCAAGTGTTTTTAATTATGTATTTTGTAATTTATTTGCTTAGCTACTCTTTAATCTGAGAAGATACCAATTCCACAAGGCTCACCCAGCCATTCATTGGCAAAGTTTTCAGGCTTCAAAGTCTAATTAAGTGTTTGAATTTATTTCTAGAATTTAAAAACCCAGAGGAAAGGAATAACAATCTCTGCCAATGTAATTGTGACAGTTGGTGGCTGGTTTTGGTTTTGTTTTTCTTGTTGGTGAGCCAAAATAACAGACAGCAAGTATTTCTCTCTAGTAAATGTGTAAATAGCACTTTGCTGTTTACTTGGGCAGCAGAGATCTATTCATGGCTTGTTGACATTCAGATGCTTCCTTTGGAGGTCCAAGGATCACCAAAAGGCCTGGCTGGATGGATGCATAGCATATAGCTATCCATGTTTCAGCAGCTCCAAACTAATGTGCATTGAGTTCTTGTGATAAGATATTTAGCTTTATTCCACCTGAGGCTCTGGAGAGCAAACAGGTTCATAGACACTGTGTGTATATGGTGTAAATATAAAAGTAATGTTTGCACCTCTGCATTTCAGTAAGCAAAAGATTCAGTCTCCTTCCAGAGAAAATAAAGCACATCCTACTTTATTTAACTTGTGATCTGTTTTCAAAGTAGTTTCTGGCAGGCAGGAAAACCCCATTGAATGCTGGGAAGCTGTTATGAGACAATAACAGCTGTACCCCTCTGCTGGTGGCACCTGTTTTGAGAGAGCTTTGCCACTGTTGCAGGCAGTGTACTGAGCTGAAGGGACCTTTGGGCTGTGGCTGTTGTGGTGGTTCTGGTGTTGTGCCTCATGTAAGCAGCTCTTGAAAATCTATTTTGGGGCTGCTGGGGAAGGGGAAGCAGATGATGAGACTGGCTGTCATCAGCACTGTGTGCCAGCACTGTCACCTGTAACTGTGTGGGATTTCACTATTGGGAGTTAAGTGTTAAGTGGAGGGTGGAGATTTTCTTTCTGTGTTGGATTCACATGTTTCCTTAAGGTGTTCAAGTGAAATCTGTAAAACTGTATGAGGAGGGCTGTGGGCATCCTCCTGTCTCTCTGCATTTTCTCCTCCACTTCTGTTTCTTCCTCTAAATTAGAGATCTTTCTGCTCTGCTTGCCCCTACCAAGGTGGAGAGGAACCTGCTTTTTTGTCTTTATTAACACATGTGACTCACATTTGCTTATCAAGGGCATAACTACATGAAAGCCTGACACTGGGATTTTTACAACATGAGGCATGACTCAAGATTATTGTTCTGAGCTATAATTAAGCATTCATCTTATCACATCAGGTCTTGAAGCCAACTTGATAGTTATTATTAACTGTAAGTGTGAATACATATTGCTGCAGCAAACAACTCTTAGATCATTACTAATGCAACATACAGCTGAACCTTTCCTCAGTTTGTTTCCCTCCTAGGCTTTTCCTAGTTCCTGGATAAAATTGTATGCTTTAGCATATGTTGTTCTCCTGTGCCTTGCATATAATCATCTGGATCTTGGGTTCTGATGTCCCTTTTGGGCTCTTCCAAGTACCTAGAGGAGAAGCAAAGACATTGGAGATGCTTGCTTGGCTTGGCCCAAGACAGCTGTCCCATTTGGGGGGGTGGTGGGGGTATTGCCATGTGACATCTACAGTCAGAGTAGCATGGGCATACAACATCTAATTCAGCATTCAGGATTTTGCCAGTGCTGCACTTTCTCATGCCAAATCCCCAGGTACTTTCAAACTACACCTGTGTTGCTAAATGAATGAGCTTGAACCTATTCTGGATTGTTCCTTGGAGTGCCACCAGCCTGTGTGAGTCTCCTGAGTGTGGCTGGGTGGTGACACACATGGGACAGTTCTCACAGGTGGCAATTCAAGACTGGCCCAAGGTTTTGATCCCTTCATGAGTGTGCCCTGTGTCCTACAGGAAATTTGACAGGCAACCTCTGCCACTTGTCCTAGGGGCCAGAAACCTGGCTATGGCCCTCTTCTCTTTAGCCCTGTAGAGGTAGCCTTGAAGGCTGACCACAGTTGTGTCACTGGACATGCTATGGCTTTATAAAAGAGGATTTCCATATTAATATCAGAATTTTGTAATATCCTGGAATGAAGGTGAGAGTCTGGCTCCTGTTGCCTCTGTGCAGGGGTGAAATGTACCTGCTTGTATCTGCAAGACTCGTTGATTCTGTGTCCCTGCTAGCACTGCATCAGCATTGAGCTAGCCAATGGTGAAGTTGAAGTTTATTCTTAATGACAGTCATTAAATGAAATTACCAGCTGAAGACAGGTTTTATTCTCAGACTGACAGATCTTCTTTCATGTGCAAATTCTGGACGGTACAAACCTATCTGCAGAGCCTAGCAGTCTCTTGTTCCTCATACACTACTGTGGGCATACACACTCCCCCTTCTTAAATACTTCCTTGTTTGTGTTCAGAATAAAACTCTGTCTAGGAGTTAGCCTTCTGCTTTGGTGAAGGGAAATGGAGTTCATGACAGGCTTCTGAAAAGGTAAGAATTGCTAGTACAAGATGAGAAGTAAATCTGATGTCTGGCATTGCTTTGTTTTTTTTTTTATATTGGTGCTAGTGAGAGTTCTTTGACATTGATTTGCAAGTATGTAGTCTGTTATCACAACAGACTAAAAGCTGTTTTAATCTAATATTTTTGGCTGTGTTTGATGTATGGCATTAAGGCTGTTGGCAAAATCTTCACAGCAAAGTGCCTTGAGGAAATTGAAAAACGAAATTATTGTTGCATTGAAATGTTTTGATGCTCATAACCAGCTTTCCAATAAGAAAGTAGTTTTCCACCTTCTTAGTATTCCTAAAAGAAATACAGATGGAGATCAGCTAGCATCCACAGGCTTAACTCCCATCTCTAGAGAAAATTTTGTATCAGGAAGTAACTCATGAATGTCCCTTTCATTGAAAACCTATTTCCCTTGCAATCCCTGCCCCTTCCTCTTCAGAGACCATTTTTGTATGACATCTGCAAGTTGCATCAGAATATGTGGTAATTTTGTGATGTGTCCAGTTATTTGTTGACTTTAACAGTCAAAGAAAACAAAAGTGTTAACTGTGATTTAGTAATTTTTTTTCATCACGAACAAAGGGCACTGGAGCCTCACTGAAGTCAGTAAGTGTACTTTTATTTTGGTAGGGCTGAACACAACCTCGAGGGTGGTGGTTTTGTGCATACCAAGAGTTCCTGAAGAAAAAGAAATTGGTCTTATGGCTTTTTTTTTCTCCTCTCCTGTCCCCTTTGGTTTTGACAAATCACATATGTGCAGTCTTCAAGTATTTGTCTTTCTATTTTAGTATCTCAGTTGCTGTTGCCTTCTTTTACATGTGGAGTCTCCTTCTCTGGAGATATTCAAAGCCTGTCTGGACACACTTCTGTGTGACCTGGTCTAGGGAATCCTGCTCTGACACAAAGGGTTGCACTAGATTATCTTTCAAGATCCCTTCCAACTCCTAGCATTCTGTGATTCTGTGATCTGGAAAGTACCTGTTATGTTGGTCTGAGGAGTCTGCTGGATTCAGCAGCTGTGGTAGGAGGCGTTAGGTAGTAGCTCTTGTCTCTTTTCTGCTGGAGGCTATCATCACAGTGGCAGCCCCAAATGCTGGCTCCTCAGCTCCTGCAGCTTGAACCTGATGAGCACAATCCAGTATTCATGCTGTGAGCTCAGTGCAGCTGAAGAAATGTTGCACTGTTGCTCTTGATATTCCTTTTGCTCCTGGTGTTAATCTCTAGCAAAATGGAAGTGCTGGAGGGGATAAATGTTGCTCCTTACAAAGCCCATGAGATGAACCTGAGCTGCAGGACTTGTTTTGGGATAAGATTCAGGCTGCATTGAAACAGCAGGAATTTACCTAATGAATTCAGAGGGTTTAATGTCAGTAGTGGCACAGGGGAAGAAGGCAGGAAGAGCAAGAAAACTTGTACACCAGGATAAAAGTTGTTTAAGTGAAGGACACGTGGAAGAAGAGACAAAGCAAGCAGAAGAGATAAGGCAATCAGTCACCACCTCCTATAGATGGACTGATGCCCAGCCAGTTTCTGAGCAAAATATGGCTAACTCCCCTAAAATCCCCTCCTTTCCTTTTTTATTGATGAGCATGATGTTATATGGCATGGAACATCTCTTTGGTCAGGTTGATTGTCCCCTCACAACCTCTTGTGCACCCCCAACTTATTCACCGAAGGGCAGAGCATGAAACAGAGAAGGTCCTGACACAGTGCAAACACTGCCTAGCCACAGCTAAATCATTAGTGTTTTATCAGTGTTGTCTTGTTTGCTAACATGGTCTAAAACATAGCACCATGCAAACTGCTACAGAGAAAACAAACTCCATCCCAGCCAGACCCAATACAATGTTATAAACCCACTGGGATTGGTTACTCTAATGAGAAAGTAGAAATTCTTCCCCATCAGATGTAGCCCTGAAACTGGATCATTAATAGTCTCTGCCATCGTTTGAAGTTAGAATAGTATGTACATAGAAGGTCTCAAAATTGAATGAGCTTTTGGTACACCATGAATTCTAGCCACCAAGTGTATAGCTAGAACAGGAGCTGGAGTACTGCTGCTGTTTAGCCATCAAAATGTATTATTAATATGATTTTGTTACCACAGAAACAGAGTTAGTCTTTAAGGGCTCAAACCACAGCTGTTTGTAAGGTGGTTGTTTGGGGTTTTTTTTGAAAGTATTAGTAATCAATCGTTGTGGCAGGACTACAAGAAGTACTCTGTTGTACTCCTGCAATGTCCACCAACTTGCTCTCCTTGCTACATAGGTTTTGGTATGGACAAGGGTCTAAAGTGTTTAGCCCTGCCCTTTAAGTGCTACATTACAAGTAAACAGAAATCCTCATCTTGGGATGATCTAGAGAAGGACAAATATTGTCCGAAGCAACAATAACCTTGTTTGTGTATGCAAATAAGATTTACAAGGCTAAAACCTTCTTGCCTCAAACAGTGAGGGCAGTATCTAAAAGGCTGGAATAACTGTTTCTGCTGCCCAAATACATCTCCTAATAATGAAATTGGAGATGTTTAGAAACAGTCAGTAGCAATGTGGAAGAAATGTGTATGGGATTTTATTTTTTTTTACTTCAGCAGTTTCTTTTGTTTTGCTGAGCCATGTCCAAAATTGGAACTTACCAAATGTTTAGTGTCAGTGACTCAAAGAAAACAGCCTCCTTCTTCAGAAAAAGTAATGATGCTCAATTGAATTGCTTTTTATTGCCCCCAGGACTGACAGCAGCTGGGGTCTGTACAGAGGTTGCCAGGGAAGGACAGACTAGTGCTGCTGGATAAGTACAGCACAGTGTGCTGCCAGCCTCTGTTAGAGGTGTCATGGCAAAAGAGAAACAAAGAAAGACAAGATATTTCTTTCCTGAAAGGGTGCAGAAAAGAGCTCCAAAAATTATTAGGGGGCTTGAACATATCTTTTATGGGGAAAGGCTGAGTGAGCTGGGGTTGGTTAGCCTAGAGAAGACTGAGGGGGGATCTTATCAATACTTAATGGGTGGGTGTCAGGAGGATGGGGCCAGGCTTTTTTCAGTGGTGCCCAGTGACAGGACAAGAGGTAATGGGCACAAACTGGAATATAGGAAATTCCATCTAAACATAAGGAAGAACTTTACTTTGAGAGTGGTGGAGCACTGGACCAGGCTGTCTAGGGAGGTGGTGGAGTGTGTCTGGAGACATTCCAAACCTGCCTGAATGCCATGCTATGCAACCTCTGCTGTAGGTGAACATGCTCTAACAGGGGGCTTGGACTAGATGATCTCCAGAGGTTCCTTCCAACCCTTGACATTCTCTGATTCCCAAATCCCTCACTTTCTCTGCATGGTGAAAACCTTCAAGTTGGGTGAAATTTCTTGATATCCCTTTCCCTAGAACCGTGTAGAAAACCACCCCCCCCAGCGTCTGCCAGTAGAAACAATGCATAATTTTAAGAGATCAAGACCTCCCTCGCCCTTCGAGTTTGCCGGAGAAGCCTTTCTCCCCCTTGCCTGGTCCTGGCACCTGAGCTTTGGCCTTTTCTTTATCTCCATCTAGTGGCCACTGTGCTCAGCTCAGGACCAGAGTCGGAGTCGGACTCCAGACATGTGGCGTCCACATTAATAGAGAGTCACAAGGAGTGGGGATGTAGCGTAGAGAAATTCACAGAACGTTAGGGGTTGGAAGGGGACCTCGGGAGACCATCTAGTCCAACCCGCCCTGTTAGAGCAGGTTCACCTGGAGCAAGTTGCACAGATCGTGTCCAAGAAGGTTTGGAATATGTCCAAAGACAGACTCCACCACCCCCCTGGTTTCTGGATCAAGATGGCTTTGGAAGTCCTCAAGAAGTATTAGGTAAGCCTGTGCTTTTTCTGCAGTGTAGGAATGGCTCTCACAGATGGAGAGCATCATGGTGTTATTCAGCTGTGTTACAGGCTACTCCGTTCCTCACTTCTCTGACAGTTTACCGGGGGGTTCAAGGAGTGCAGCATTAAGATTTTTGACCCCAAATACTACTATAAACACTCGAGCCCTTTTTAAATCTGAAAACTATTTGTTATCATATGACTTGAGAAACAGAATCTCCTTTCCCTGAAGGCTCTGGATTGCACAGTTGTAAATAAATCTGGAGAACATGGTATGGGTGACTCTGAGGTTTGCTTCAGTCTGAAGCAGCTGCAAGTGGAAGATCTGGGAGATGAGTGCCTGCAAATACTTCTGTAGCACCCTGATGTCAGGAGTGGCTTGCAGTGGAGAGCTTGCACCATCAGAGGCTTCTGCACTAGGATATATCCATATTTACCTTAATGTAGTGCCATTGCCCAAGCAGGTGCACTCTAGCTGCTGGGTGCTAAATCTTTTTGTTACAGCAGTGTCAGAGGAAAATCCTCAGACATGGTGGGCACCTAAGGCTCCTGGTTAGCTGGGCCAAGTCTTGACTTGATCCGAGTCATTAATAGCTCTGATATTTTTACTGGGGGTATTGCAAATAGGTATGCATCCTTACAGATATATACAGATATACTCCAGAAAGCATTTTCAGATTCAGAACTGGACTGGTGAGCCATTAGCAGGGCCTTCCAAGATTACTACTTCTTTCTGGAGTGTCTGGCAGAAGATGAAGATGTGGCAGAGCATTATATGCTCTGGTTATTTCTCCTGCTGTATTGAATCTTTAAGGTCATTGCTAAATCTTGTCAGTATCACTTATTCAAGGCTCACTTTTTCCTTTCAATCTTGCATGCTTTTCTGTTGTTGCTACCATTTTCTATAAATGATTCCAATGTTAGTCTTGTTGAAAGTGTTCCCTGAAATGCTTTTCTTGGCAGTCTTCAATCAGCAGCAGTTTTATGAGGAGGGTTTTTGGGGGGTTTTGGGGTTGCAGTGTTTAAGGCCAGGCTGAATGTGGCCCTGGGCAACCTGGTCTAGTGCATGTGGTACCCCTGCCCATGGCAGAGGGGTTGGAACTAGATGATCTTTAAGGTCCCTTCCAACCTGAGCCACTCTAAGAATCTATTCTATGATTCTATGACTTAAAATATTAAATAATGAATTCTGTACCATGTATAGGCAGACTGAAAAATAAACCTGTGGGCTCTTATGTGAAGTAGCAACAGAAGCTTGATATAGATATTAACTGTGAAATAACACATGAAAAGCTGACAGTGAATGAGCCTGTCATTCATGCTGTCTTATCCTGGCACACAGAAATAAGCAAATTGTAGAAGAACCTTGCTGCATGAAACCAATGTATTACCATATTGTTTTTTAAAGGGGCTGACTGGGAAGAGAAGCTGTCTCTTGGACAGGATCTGGAAAAACAAATGAAGTTTAGGGGAACAAATGCCAGAGGTTTTTGTTTAGTCAACTACTTTCCTCTTCTTGTTGCTTGACAGCAGGACTTCTGAGTCACTGATGTTGCTTCCCCACCAAATAGCAGATGATTCTAGGGTTCATAGGTAAATCCATTCTTCTATCTTGCAGACCTGGTCAAGGCTCCATGTTGAGCAGTGGTTTGCCCATTTGGCTTCTTCCTTGAGTGGTTGGGGGCATCTGTTAAATCGCTAGCCTCATTCTGGCACACTGGAGGGAGGCGTGGGATGCAAGCTTTCAGCAGGGCTGTTGTTCTGCCAAGCAGATCCACCTGCTGTGGTACTACTTTGGCAGAGGTGAGATGAGAGGTCTATCTACCCAGTGTGACTCCCCAGTGTATAACATGATGTTCAAGTTACCAGCTGTAATTGTCTGATTGAAGGGCAGCCTTCAGTGCTGGTTCACACATTAAAACATGTGAGGTCCACTTGGGCCAGTGTATATCTGCTACTTTGTGTAGGTAGCAGAGGTACCTCTGATCTTAAATTTTTTTCTCCCCATTGAGCTCTGTTCTATCATTGTTAACAATGGGAATGATAAAATGCTTCTTGCCTTTGAAGTCAGGTCTGATAATGCTAATTTTCAAACCAGTTTGAACTCTAGTGGAAGAAAGGAAAATGATAGGGCTCTTATTAGTTCCTTTTCCCCCTGCTAATCTGGTGTAATGTGTCTTATTATGGCCTTTGATATCTGTAACCACAGCAACAAATAGTGATGGATATATTGCAATAGGGTCTCTTGTCTCAGTAATCATATTCTGCTTCCAGATGCCTTACAGGTCACAAAGTAAATTAACATTCAATGGCAATACATCAAGGTGCTGCAGAAAACTCCCTCCTCCCTTTCAGAGAGATGATTCCAGGTTGTAAGGGACCTCTGAGCAGTAGCTGACTTTTCCAAAGTCCAACAGTATCTAACCTTGCCAGTTCCTGAGCAAGCTGCTGTGTAAAGGTTAATGATGTCTGCCCAGATCAGGTGGAGAGGCTGTACAGGAATCAAAAAGTGGAATTAAATTCAATATATACCATCAGAAGAATGGGAAAGTGGCTTAAGGGAGTGAGGTGTTTTGGTAGTGTGCAAAAGGGCACTCCCTGTGAAGGGGTGGAGTTTTTCTTAAGAAGACCTTTTTAATTCAACAAGATTTGTGGTAGCTCTATTTATTTGCTGCTGGTTTGCATTCCAAACTCTGGCATAGGATCTAAACAGCGTGGAGTGGTCTGTAATGCTTTTGGAGAGTGGTCCAGGCATGGATAGGGGATGTGTAACACTAAGGTGTCCTGCAACCAGAGGGAGGTGTGCAGGTGCAAGAGGTTGCAGGTGGCTGTAACAGCAATGGTGATCACAGAGGAAGTTAACAGGTTTGCCTCCCCTTCCCAACATCTTAGAGGAAATACTAAACCCAGCATAGTAGTGTGAGGTACTGGATGCTATGGAGAACAGCTGTACCTTATATGAACAACATATGTAACTGATCCTTATTTGATGGGTTGTTAAATTACTTTTGGCCTCTCTGAACTGAGGAAGGTCAAAGTGTTCAGTTAAATTTCACATTTCCTGTGCACATTATCAAGTTTAGAAGAGTGAATTTTTGCCCAGCCATAGGATATGGTGGGATCAGCATGAGAACAAGTGGATAAATTGATTCTGGGGGTGCTTCTTTAGGAAGTTTGAAAGACATGTTGCCTTTAACATGTCTGAAGTCAGAAGAGACCTCAGTCCTACAGGGAGATTTTTCTGAAGTATTTAAGAGGATGAAACAAAAGTGGTTAAACTGATTGGTTGAGTTACCTAGTAAAATCTTGGAGATTCAGAAAATAATACCCTTCTCAAAAGGTACTAAGCAAAATACACTTCCAGGTGGTGATTCCACACAGGGATGTAATGCTTCTAAAGGAGCAATAGAACTTTCTCCATTATTTGACAGTTTTGCCCATGGCCTATCTACTATTGCCTTGTTACTAAGATGAATTTTTCTGAACAGTTCACAAATGTGTCAGTTCTGTAGCTGTGGGAAATAGAGAAAACTGCTCACAGGTACATTAGATTAAACCAAAAGCATTGCAGCCCAGTATGAAAAGCTATGTCTTGGACATTGCCTCAGAGTACACAGCAACACAGATATGACTGAAGAGAACGACCCATGAGGCTGGTTGTTTATGAAAGAATCTACGTCTTGCTGTTTGTTGATGCTACCCTGGTACTCTTAGAAGGATATGAGGGGGACACAGAAAATAATGCTTTAGAAATTAATTTGTGTGTTTCTGAGGAATTGATTGGTCATGGTTCAAAATACTTGGCTTTAAAGTATATCGAAGTCATGCAGATATAAAACTAAACAAATCAGGGCATTTCTGAGGATTGTGGTGATGCTTGTAACCACAGCTGAGACCTCTGTGGATTCCATCTGATATATCTGCAAAAGAGGCTGAGTCTATGTTGCTGCCACCTCTAGTTTGAGTAATCCACCTTCAGAGGTCTGTTGCCTGGCTATGAGATTTTTCTCACATCTGGTTAGACTGTGCTTGTCACCAACCTCCTGTCAAGCCTGGTCTATGAAATGTTCCACTTGTGACAAAAGTGTCATCTTGGCCAGAGGCTGGTCAGGGCACAGTGACCACTTAGAGGCCACACAAGGGCAGCCAAGGAACCTAGCTGAAATGCATTTGCATGCAGGTTGATGGGTCAGCCTAGCTTTGGTCAGGCAGCTGCTGACTTGACAGAGAACTGGCTCCTGGCATCAATGTCTGTGTTTCTAGACAGTTGCAGGCTGATGGATCTCTGTTCCAGTTTGGGGCTGGAGGACTCTGCTGGGGCCTGGTACACCTGGTATAGAGTTAGCAACAGGAAGTATCACAACTGTAGTGCTCCTAAGTGATACAAATATTGTGCCACTCTTTATTAATTGGCTTTTTTTTCTGAAATTGTGTTTTCATTCTGTGATAGCCATAGTGATAAAAGACTGCTTTAATACAGTAAGAAGTGAGCACAAGCAAACAAAACTCTTACTGGCATGACTGTCCACTGCAAGAGATATATTGTGTGTTTCTGCTGATGGGAGCACTGGCACTTTCTACTGACATCATTTAACTGCTGTAAGTGGTGTGTAAAACATCTGATTTGCAGTATCCAGTGCTGTTAGACTCCTTATAGCTGTGTTGTAATCTTGGAAACAAACTTCTGTTCATTCTCTATCAATTAATTATCTATAAATGTTTAAAACTCCTCTTTTATGTGTGTTCCCTTTTTCTCTCACAGGTATGTGTTTGACTTGGGGAGATTCTAAGCTGGTGTGAGTCTGTACAGTTGCATTTAAGCAAAGAATTGACTTGCCTAAGCCGAGTTGGACCTTTAATCTAGGAATGCAAGAGTGGAGACTTACAGTTTCTGATGTAGTAGGAGATGGCTGTAGTTACTTGGGTGAAGGAGAAGGGAGGACTGAATAGACTAGAGATTTCCTTGTGCATGTCATATATTTGAAATGGAAGGTGGAAAAGGCAGTATTTATACCCTACTCAGCCTCTCATGGTGCTTAAGTCCAGGCTTCTGCAGTCATTTCTTTGGACCTAAATTGTGTGAGAGAATTTGTGGTGTATGAGTGGACTCAGAGGTGGGTTTTTGTGGATGGCTGTGTTTGAATTGAGAACAGGAATTCTGCTGGTGTGTTTGACTATCTTAGAAGTGCTGGGAGTGGTCTGCATGGCTAGACTGCTGCAACTGATTTATTTCCACGAGAAGCTGGGGCATCACTAATCTGCAGAGGTTTCTCTCTGCAACAGGCTTCTCAAGTGTGCAGGTGGAAGAGAATGATGGGGTGTTCTTGTACTGGTCACACTGGAGGTAGAGATAAAGTTCTACTTGGATAGCACTATGGAAATTTTTTTGAGCTCTACATCTCTAAGCATCTTTTGTTCATGTTAGAACAGCCTTGCTCCTCTGCCCCAGAGAAGCCACTCCTCCATTACAATCTGGATGAGTGTGATGGGCAAAAGGGAAGATAGAATTTTCTTGGTAATTTGTGGAAATTACCTGCAGCTTCCTTACTAGATACAATTTGCCCTGAGGAAGTAATTTGGGAATTACTGTGGTTTGCTCAGGTCAGTACTTTGTATTGGTGAGTGACTGAAAGCTTGTGTTACTCAACCCTCCTGAGGACAGTTATTGAGCAGTTGCACACATGTGAAGCTTTTTTCTTTACTGGACCTTAGTGATGACCCTTATGCTTTGCAGTGTGTGCCTTCCATCATCTAGTAAAAATATACAGCAAGTGTTTAGGGATATTTTTTTCTTTTCCTGGAAAATAATGGTATTAGAATTCATATTTCTAACATGCTCTATTATATGTGGAAATAATCAGATCTGATAAATGCTAATTCTTCTCCTGAAAGCTCTCAGGAGGAAGATATTCCATGCATGCTTTTCTTGTTGGAAAAGACCTCTAATCTTTTTTAAACACAAGATTGTTTTCTTTACTGGTGTAGTTCTGTTTGTCATAAACATAGACAAATTGATAAACAGATCTTGTGTTTTAATGCAGTGACACTACAGATGTTGCCTCTGTTTGCATTTGAGGCTTATGGTGCAGGATGCTGCAAAGACAGGTTGACCTTACTGGTTTGATGTCTGTGCTCTTGGCTAATCTGTGCTGCCCAGTGCAGGTATGACTTCTGCTTGAACTGGGAGAAAATGTTGGAACTGGACTGTGGTGGTAAAGGAAATAAACCATGCAGATGCACCTGATCCAACTTTCTCCCCAGAAGAAATTACTGGGTGTGGACATCCCATCCCATGCTAGGAAGGGGTCTGTGCCCCCTGCATTTGGGGGAAACCCACAAAGGCAGCACTGGTGTCTCATCTCCATTGGTGGCCTGGTGCAAGGTCTGTGTCTCCATCTACTGGGGTGGCATCATGGGGGTGTGAGAGCAGCAGCCTTTGGGTAGGAGGTGGCCCATGCTGCTCTGTGGCCTCTGGCCAGTGCAAAGAGGTGTGTAAGAGCAAAGGCAACCTGGCCCTTCTGGTGCCTTCATAGCTTTGGAAACTTGGTAGCTTAGGGTCTACAAAATCAGGCTGGTTTTCCTCTGTTTGGTTGTTACTAGATGGATTTATTCTTTTTTTTTTTTTGGCTCCATGAATGTGAAGTGCCTGTTGGTAGAAAACTGGATTTGGCAAAGTCATAACTGAGCTCAGACCATTTCAGTTGGCTTTGTTCTTGATTTCAGCATTTAAATGAACCAGAAGTCACACATAAATATGAGCAGGCACATCTGAATTTGTCTAACAGCAGTGGTATTCATGCTGTACTGCATATGTGTCCTGCATCTATGTGGGACAATCATAATAGGTTAAACTTGTAAAAAATAATATTGAGTTACAAAACCAGAAGACTTTACTCTTGGAAGGGTTAATAATTTTAAAGCTGGGGCTGAATTTTCTGCACTAAATTGTCTTGGAAGCAAAATAAGCCAAAAGGGAAAAAGTTACTACCCTTCTGGAGTAAGTTTACTTGTTACTGGGAACTGTTTTGCATAATTATAGGGGTATAATTGTATCTGTTATTTCCCAGAACAAACAAGTTCTCAGTATGATTTTAAACAAAAAGAATTAAAATAAAAATGGGTAAATTAACACTTAGATCCCTACAGCCTAGTACTGAATGATAACTGGGGAATTCCTTCTCTCAGTTAAATGAATTAATGCTCAGGTTCAGTGTTCATTAAATTAAGCTCCTAGATGCTTGGTAGACTCTGCTTTTCTGGAATATTTGAATTTCTAAGAGGGTCACTCCATGTGGAAACAAATAACTTATGCCCAGGTGGACCTGAGAATGGCAGCCTGTTCCAGAGTTATTGTGTGCAAGCAGTTCATAGCAAATAAAGATCACAGAAATTTAGACTGAATGTGGTGTTTTCCATCCTCATGAAGTTGTCATTTTAGGGGTTTTGTGGTATTTTTCCTCTTTCCTGTTAGATCCTGCAGCACATCTTTTCAGTAGCTTAAATATTTCTGTAGCATCACTCTAGAATGATTTCATTGTATATTTCTGTCCACTTCAGAGAAGCTTACACAAATTATATTTATTTTGAATTATCTTAATTGAATGATGCAATAAAATCACATGCAGCTTTGTATATCATAGAATGGCTCAGGTTGGAAGGGACCTTAAAGATCTAGTTCCAACCCCCCCACCATGGGCAGGGATGCCAATCACTATATGCAGCTTTATATGTACACTCAGCTTGAAGTGTGGAACACTTAAGTAAAACACCAACAATAACTTAAAAAATTAAGTAAAACATCATCAGCCCAGGAACCCTGTGTGCAGCAGAAGAAATACTCCTATTATAACACTCTCTGCTGCTGTTTTACTTCCAAGGCAACAGCTCACCCTGCAAAGATGACCTATCCAGAAGTACCAGCTAAAATCTTTGGCATTTTGAATATCCTTGACATTAGTTATTATTCAAGGAAATGACAACTGTTACAGTGAAGGCTTAATTTTCAACTATGAGCATCCTCTGGAGACCTGAGTTATTGGGCTCCTTGTTTGACATGAACAGAAAATTTTGTGTAAAGCTTGACAAAAGCCTGTGTTTAGCTCACTGAGCACTTCAGAAGTGTCAGAGAGAGCAAAGTGTCCTTTTTGAACCAGCAGCTTCTCCCTCTCTGCAGCTCTTGGCAGCAGTGATCACGTCATAGGTTGCTCTGGACATAGTCACTCAAGCTGCAGCAGGTTTTGGTCTCAGCCTATTCTCAGACCTCAAAAACACTGAGAATGCAAACACTAGTGCAGCTGCAGGGGAGATAGGAGTGCCTCTAGAATTCTCCCAATACTAAGGAACTGGTTTTTTTTAGAGAGACTGTGTTCTCTACAGGTGTTTTCATGCTGTTATCTGTGGTGGCTGTGGATCCATCATGCTGTAGCTGCAAGTGTAGGAAATCAAATCTTAATGCATGCTGGTGTCAATGGAGCAGCTCTCTAGGTTCCCTGCTAAATATTACCAACTGTCACTGGAACCTTGTCACCACATTGAATTGGCACTGTTACTTCAGTCAAATTAACATGGTCACAGAGGCCCATATTTTTTTATTAGCTCTAGGTAGCCTGTAGCTTTATCCTTTGTTGCTCTAATTCTATACCCCTGAGTATATCAACCTTTAGATGTTTTTCAAACAAACTTCTTTGGGTAAAAAATGCAGACATACCTTCACTTGGATTATTTAATAAGAAACTGCTCATGTGTACATAACCCACAAAACAGTGTTTCCTGGTGCCATCATCCAAATAACTTGAGATGGCTATTTGCTTACTGAAACCTCTGCCTTTGTGGTTTACAAAGCCAGTACAGGTGGCTAATTTTTTTGGTTACTTCCCTGCATGGCTCAGAAGGCTGAATTCCTGCAGACCACCCAAGGAGCTAGGATAGTTTCTCATTTGTTTGCTTTCTTTTCTGTGTCATTTGGTTCCACATGTGTACAGAGAAATTGGTGTGTATCTGGAGACATGGTTTTATGGAATAACAGATTTTACTATCTGGCAAATACCCAGTGGTGCTCACTCATCTTCCTAACAGTCAAATTCCATGAATAAAGTGTGCAGAGCTTAAATGGTTACCAAGTACTATCTGAAATGATATCTGAGTACCCTTCAGTAAATTCAAGTGATTGTGCTAGTGACTGACACAATCAGAAGCACTGTAGTGAAGAACATAAGAAAACATTTTCCACAGGCTTGTCTGTTTTGTTTTGGTAGTATTTGGTTTGTTTGATAACCTTCCTTTGATGCATCCATAACTGCTTAAAACAGACTTGGTAATCTTTGGAGACCTATTAAGCAAGAAATATGAGCTATAATTTTACAGTGTGCAGCCAGCAATTGTTCCAAGTGAAAGAGGTTGATGTGACTCATCAGAAATCAGTTATGCTTTAAGGGTGAAATTGCAGGTCTTTTCTGGTGGCATCTTGTGTGCACTGCTTGTTTTAAAAGCCACTGCTGGCTCTATCTGCTTTGTCTTGCTACAGGAGTGTAATGTCCTTATGTCTGCTGCAGCAGGATGCCATCCTTGGATTCACCAAGGGGAAATCATGCTTGACCAATGTGTTAACCTTATGATGGTGTGACTAGCTGGGTAGCTGATGGAAGAGCAGTAGGTTTTGTCTACCTTGACTTCAGCAAGGCTTTTAATGCTGTTTTCTGTAGCAACTTTGTAGTTAAGCTTAGGAATTGTGGGTTAGTTAAATGGACAGTGAGAGCTGGCTGAATGTCAGAGCTCAGTGTTCTGATCTGTGGCACAAACTCTAGATGCAGGCCTGTAGCTAGTGGTGTTCCCCAGGGATCAGTACTGGGTCTAATGCTGTTCAACATCTTCATCAATGACTTGGATGAAGGAGTGGACTCTACCCTCAGCAAGTTTGGTGATACAGAACTGGGAGGAGTGACTGACACACCATCAGGCTGTGCTGCCATCCAGCATGACCTGGACAGGCTGCAGAGCTGTGTGGAGAGGAGCCTAATGAAGTTCTCTCACAAGGAAAGGTTGAGAGATCTGGGTCTGTTTAGCTTGGAGAAAAGAAGAGTAAAAGGGGATCCTTACCAGTGCTTATGAATATCAAAAGGATGGGTGTCAAGAGGATGGAGCCAGTATTTTTTCAGTGGTGCCCAGAAACAGAACAAGAGGCAACAGGTACAAACTAGAACACAGGAAGTTTCATCTGAACAGGAGGTAAAAAAACATTTCTTGTGGGAGTGCAAGAGCACTGGCTCAGGCTGCCCAGAGATTGTGGAGTCTCCTTCTCTGGAGAGATTCCAAACCCACCTAGAGGTGATCCTGGGCAACCTGCTTTGGGTGACCCTGCTTTAGGGGAGGGGGTTTGGGCTGGATATCTCCAGAGGTCCCTTCCAATCCTCACCATTCTTTCTGTGGTGCCCTCTCTGTAGGCTCACAGTCTGCCTTTTATAGGGACAGGTAGTAGAAGAAGAGAGAAACCTTGTACTGAAGTAACCTATTCTCAGAAAATGTTTCATTGCATTCAGTAGTGCAGAAGTGCTAGAAAGATCTGGAGTGTATGTTTGAGAGTGCTTGTGGTAGGTTCTCACACTTGATTTGGCTTTGGTTGGGTGGACAAACTTGTGCTGTAGAGATTTCTTTGGTAGGTGATGTGCCAGAATTACCAGAAGGTGGTTCTCCTGGCCTTAAATTGTGATTTTAACACAGGAAGCACTATGACACTGATTAAAAGCTTTTAAATTAGAGAAATTTAGGAACACACACAGCTGTGTGTGTATAGACAGGTCTGTACATGGTGAGTAAATCTTTGTCATTGATTAAATAAAATATCTATGAAGTTTGTTTCTTTAAGCTGCTGTCTGTTGTTCCCACATAAAATGAAGTGCTCTTGTAAAACTTATATTTCTGTTCTTATACTTTTTTTTCCTCTCTTCTTACTTGCATTGCAAGGTGCAGGAGCAAACTGAGCAAATGAAATTTACACTTCTGAGTTTCAAAAGGGAGCCCACATGTCCTGATTTTATTTAATCATGAGAAATTTTTTTAAGAGTATCTATAAATAGGTGTAATAGATGGTAATGCAACAGAAAAATGGAACAATGTTACAGTACTGATCATTCTGTTAAAGTGTTTCGACTACAGTAGCTAAGTTGCTTTTTTTTACTAACTTTTGCCATGTTGTAGTTGTTTTCTACAGGTGCTGGGGAGAAAAAAGGGAATGTGAAAGGGAAAACAGGAGAGAGATGAGTGTGGAATGTGAAAATTTACATACAGGTTTAAAAAGTTTCATTGTATCAAACTGCTTAGAAACTTGCTTTATTTTTAAACATCCCCCAGTAGTTCTACAAATATAAACCTTTCTCAAGACAAAAGGTAGTATGAGTAAGTGTTTCTTCCACTGCTGTGTAAAAGAAGAACCCATGACTACTTTTCCACAGAAATACAAGTTAAAAGCTGAGTAAATCTGGACTTCAGAAAAAGAACTGTAGCAGCGTGGCAGAGCTGTGAGCTGACAGGTCCACCCCACGCTTTTAACACCTTGCCTGCCCACAGCCCACAGGCAAGTAGAGCCAGAGATGGCCAAAAACTCAAGATGGCCCAGATAGTGAGACAACTGGGGCACAGATGGAATGAGGTTTTTCTTTCCCACGTGTGCTACCTAGTTTGAAAAACATACACAGCTCCCTCCTCCTCCATACTTTCTTTCAACGCTGTCTGCTAGCTAGTCACTTGGTCATGTCAAGGCAGCTACAACTGTGCTTTTTGGAGCAGTCAGGAGGCTACATTTTCAGAATGGAAGATGCTATCATTTTTGTAAAACCTTGCTGGGTGAAACATTATGGTGTCTCAAGTGTAAAAGTTATTAAAATTACTCTATCAGTTTAATCCCTGGATTTTCTCAGGCCTTGGCTGAGGACCCTTCAAGCTGGGCCACAGTCTGCTGTTTTCCCTTTGCTCTTTGCGTGGCAACACTAACCACGTATTGGGCTATGTTAGCAAGTGTGTAGCCAGCAGGCTTGAAGGAAGTGTTTACACACCTCTCCAGCACTTGTGAGGCTGTAGTTGTTACAATGAGTCCAGCTTTGGGCTCCTCAGTAAAGTATTGACAAACTGGAGTGAGTCCAGCCACTGTAACAACTGGCACAGGAAATGTATAAGAGGAGGATCTGAGAGCTGGGTTTGCTCTCCTAAGAGCAGAAAGGTCAAGTAGGAGCTGACAGCTGATTGCAACTGCATAATGAGAGGCTATGGAGAAGGCAGAGCCAGGCTACCCTTAGAGTCGCTCAGTGATAGGGTGAGGGTCAATGGACAGAAGCTGCAAGATGGGAAATCTCAGTTAGGTTGCAAGGAGCTCTATCACTGTGGGGGAGGTCTAACACTAGAACCAGTCTCTATGGAAGCTGTGGTGTCTCCATCTATGCAGATATTAAAACTCATCTGGGCAAAGCCATGACCAGCTTTATTTAAACATCAAGCTGGATCTAGCATCAAAGTTGGTCCAAAAGTTTGAGCAAGGTGAAAAGGGATATTCAAACTGCTTAACCAAATGACCTTCAGAAGTCCATTCCAACCTGAATAAATTCCTTATTCTCTTCCAGAGGCATATCATTCCCTACTATTATTGTGTTCCACCTTCACTTGCTTTTGGAATCTAGGAGAACAAGTCCGAGTTTGACATGTCTGTTGTTGGTTGCATGTGATGCTGTGGCAAATCCAGTTGTACCTTAAATAGCCGTCATTATAACAGGACTTTTGTGGCACAACATTGTCTAGAAGCAGTGACAGCACCATCTTTGTTGCTTCAGGCTCTTACTACAGCTCTGTGAAAGTCCAGATGCTATGGTGTCCTAGTATTCTGGAGGAATAGTGAACCTATGTTGATAGGAATCCATGTTTGGGGTTTTTTGTGTAAAAGCCACTCTGGGCAAACTCCAGGTAGTAGCACTCAGAGTAGCTGTGCTATCCTGAGGAATGAATGCTTTTCTCTATCTCTTCTTTTTCCAGATCAGTTACTTGAATCATTGTGGTCTCTGGTCATGGTTGCAATTGACAACAGTGAGATTGAGCCTTTGGTGCTTTTTCTCCTCCATTTCCAAAGTTATTCATTACTAGGTGGAAATAAGATGTGAGTGCTTGCATGCCAAAAAGGATTATTCTATTCAGGTTTTGTGGAGGAGGAAAGGAAAAGATTCTGAGCAGGGATTAAAATAAGTCAGAATAGCCTTTGCTGGCAGTAGAGGGAATTGAATGCCTCAGCCATTTCAAGCTATGGTAATCACCTTTGCAAGCACTACTCAAGCCAAGTAAAGCTACTATTCAAAAGTAGAATAATTTTGTTCACATTGTATATATAAATAAAGACTATAAAACTGTTTTTAATGCTCTGTTTTGGGGGATTATGAGGGAAGGTCTGATATGTAATAACCAAGTAGATCAGTCTCCCTGGGGAAAATTTGCATTAATGAACCATCTGCTCCTCTCTCCTCTGTGAAGCCTCATGGCCAGCAACATGCTCTTTCTGTCATGCAGCAATGATGGGATAGTGAGGTGTCCTTGTAACAGGAGTGTTTGACACGTTTTTGGTTGTCACTACTCCCCCCCCCAGTGCATGCATCTTGTCTCAGGCAAGCTGGTCCTGTTGGTCATTATAAATGTGACAAGACGTGGAAATAACCAAGAGGACTTGGGTCTCCTTGGTGATACGGTGATTGCTGCTGTACAGTGACAGGATTCATTCAAAGAAGAGGCAAGTGTGGAGCTGTGATTGCTTTTCTTATGTGGCATTGCAGCATCCAGTCATGTATTGCAGCTTGCTGCTATTTGTATTGCCTTAAGTATCTAATTTTTTAAAAAAATAAATAATCTTCATTCTTATTGATTTTTTGCAAGATCTAAGACATCTGATCATCACCTCAACACACATCTCAACCTCACCTTATCAAGCATCTTGACAAAGAAGTGTTTGCACTGGTTATGCTCAAAGAGGATTTTTTTTCTACTAAATCTGCCCATTGCAGTTGTGCTATACTCTCCTCAAACACTGTTTCCCTCTCTGAGCAAGTGAAACAGAACTGAAGGATTCTTTTACACCCGTATAAACACTAGGGAAATTAATTCTGATTTCTGTGTAGTTACTTTGGATTTACACTCTTTTCCCAAGGAGGAAATAAGTCCTAGTCTCACAATCACACAGACATTATTGGTTGTATCAGGGAAAGCTTCTTTAAGCTCCAGTGCCATGTGTTTAAATAAACTCTCTAGCACTCCTGTGCTTTGGTGTTTTGTTAGTAGTAAGAGATGCTTAGTCATCAAAAGAGGCCCTGGCAGGGGAAAAGGCCAAACCTTACAATGTCTTCATGTGTTGGTTTGTATGAGTAGAGGCTGTGCCTTCTGGTAGTACCAAGTTCAGCTTTCTTGTTTCAGGAGAAGATTGGGAAGAACATAGCACCAGGCAAGCAGATAACAGATCTAGATTGTTATTACATGGAAAATTTTCTCTTTAAATTGTCTCCTGCTTGAATATGCAACTTTCTAGTCTACTGACAGTTTTTCTTGAGGCTCTCACTCATCCAGTCTCAGTAGTCAGAATGTCCTTTCCAGAATGCTGCTGGCTTGTGGTGTCAGATCTTGTGGGTGTAATGGTCTTTAGTCTTTTAAAGTAAAAGTCAAGTCAATTACTTAATTCCTTCCAAATCCTAGTGCCTGAATTCTCACAACATGGCTTTTGTTCAGAAGCAGATTCCAGGCCAGGTAATAACAAGTAGAGGTCTCTGATCAGCCTGTCACTCATGTCTGAGATACACATGATTTTTGAGGAGATGATTTAAACAGTTTAAATCATATTAATGATTTAAACAGTTTAAATCATATTAATGATTTAAACTGTTTTGGTTTTTTATTCCCTGCTCCCATTCATTCACTGTAGTTCCTTCCTCTTTTTGAAAATACCAATGATTTAATTAATAAACCAAGAGAATTGAATAATGAATTCTTTTCCCCAGTATGAGCTGTTCTACTGTTCTATTGGTGCTCATGAACAGGCAAGGCTTCCTGCTAGATTAAATACTCATATTGTTGGCAAAAAAGCAAAGATGTTGTAGTTTGTTACCTGAACATATTAGTCACTAATAAAGAGTCTGGTAAGAGTTTGCAGGACAGGTAATGCTTGGAATAGCACTACTTGCTAGCAGCTATCCCTTTTGTGTCTCTTGATATTGTGCTAAATGAGTTAAAATGCTAAAGAAATTCCTCAGCCTTGAGAAGTGATAAACTAACATTGACTGGAATGGGATAGAAACTTTAAAATTTCTCTATGCAACGTTGTCAATGCTTAATCTCCACCAATCTCCTCCACCATCACCTCATGATAGGTACTTTTTTTGTTTTTGAAATCTTGATGTACATAAAGCCTGTTGGTAGACTCCTGATGATCTGGGGAGGTTTGTACCAGCTTAATTAATATGAGCAGAGCAAAGGTATGATGTGGCTGATTGTTGGGAACAAGGTAGGTGCAGGAGACCCTGCCTGTGCAGGCACATCAGCAACCATGCACTCCATGTCCTTGCTCTGTGGGCATGAGGTAGCTTCTGTATGAGCTGGGGAGCGGTGGTACTGCAGCTGGCAGCTGCCAGAAGGAGGGATGTCTGCACTGGCACCTCCCCAGGAGAGAGGAAAATGTGTAAAGGAAAGTCAGAAGAGGCAAGTTTAGGCCTTTTTCTGAGGAGAGGGAATAGCTAAAACTGTGCAATATGGAGGAGAGAAGTTAAGCATTTAAAAGCTGTTTAGACTTCTTACAATTACGCAGGTTTCTCAGTTAACTCCATTTGGTCTTGAGAAGCTGAGGGGTCAGCAGAATCTGAGTGGTGAGGCCACATTCTCTGTAGCACTGAGCAGAATCTGATAATTCCTCATCTAGCTTTGGATACCAGCACTAAACATCCTCATCCCTCTCATCTGTAAATTAATTAGTAATTTCAGGTTGATCTGTTGAAATGTTATTCCAATAGTGGGCAGTGGCATTTTGGTGTGTTGCAATTAAACAGCTGAAGAGAGAATGTTAAAACTTTAAAGTGACCTTTTAGCTAATGGTCCTCAAGAGTGTTGAAAAGGATTTGTTTAGACTGTGACTACTCCCTTGTGAGCAGCTTCAGCCTATTGAGTTTAATTGGTCTATAAATGTTATTCTCCTGGATTTATTTAGTTTGGAGGGAAGATGGTGAGGGAGAGAAGTTAAATGGCTACTTCATAACTTTAAGTGTTGTTTTGTTTTCCCATGTGCCAGGATTTTCTGTGCTCTGCAGAGAACAGTGGCATTAAAGTACAAGAACTTTGAGATTAAGAATGAAAGGAAAAAATGGTTACCACTTTGTCCAAAAATGTCTGTCTTAAACTTACCTTACTGACATCTTGAATCATGTTCTAAATACAATATTCCTCCCCACCAGGAAACCATTGGTATCCCTGTTGGACAGGTAAGGACTATGTTAGAGTAGATTCTCCAATATGTACTACCCATACTTGGATTTTTGCTCTGAGTTGCAGAACTTTTCTATTTGTGTCCATTAATTTGAAATGCTCTCAAAAAACCCATAATCCTAACCCAAGAACCAGTAACACTTTCAGCAAGTCAATCACATGGTTCAAGGCAGAGAAGAATTGGACCAAGAAAGCTTGTCTGGCCAATTCAACAGTAATTTAAAGGAGTTGGTGAGAGGAGAGGCTGGGCAGTGGATGTTCTTCATTTGGCTAAGAGCACTCATTGTGGTATGGGGATTTACCATGCTGGTGTGACAAATGCAACGAAACACTAATTCCTTCTTCTACTGGCTCTGCTTTTAGCTTATGCACAAGTCAGCTGGGGAGAAAACACAGGGCTCTTCGATACGTTATGTTCATATCCTAATACTCCAGTCCAAGTGGGAAGGCAGATTTTTTGCTTGTTGGAGGGTTGGACAGATAGTGTTCATACTAGAAAACTCAGCAGCTAACATGCCTGAGTTCATTCCCAGCACTTCCCTAAATTCCTCCAGGTGGTTACTCACTACCTTTTGCTCCTGAGGGAAGCTCTATGCAGAGTGAGGCCCTTCTGCTGGGAAGGGAATGTTCAGCCCTGTGTTCAAGGAAATGGGGGGGAGGGTAGTGTGAATACTGGAGAATCTAACCCACTCACTCTTCTCTAGAGAGGTGTATGAGCCTCTAGCAATAGTCCTCCTGTGATTTGATTATATTTTTTTCTTTCCTTGTTGCCAAGGTTACACTTTACTTCTGTTTAGCAAAAAAAAAAGCCTCAGATGTAAACTTGACCTTTGGGGCTTCTGTGCTGATAACAAGGGCTGGTTTGTATGCATTGTGTTCAGTTTCCACTGGAGGGGACATGGTCAAACAAACTGAAAGCAAGAGGATGGGACAGAGGTCCTGCTTCACATTAAAATCTGCAGTCTGNGAGCACACTGCTGGCTCATGGTCATCCTTCCTTCTACCAGGACCCCCAGATCCTTTTTCCCTTCACTGCTCTCCAACAGCTCAGTCCCAAGCCTATACTGATCCATGGGGTTGGTCTTTCCCAGGTGCAAGACTCGACACTTGGCCTTACTGAATCTCATTCAATTTCTCCCTGCTCAACTCTCCAGCCTAAGTCATGCTGAATGGCAGCACAACCCTCCGGTGTGTCAGCCACTCCACCCAGTTTAGTGTCATCAGCAAACTTGCTGGGAGCACGCTCTGTTCCCTCATCCAGGTGGTTAATGAATAGATTGAAAAGTACTGGTTCCAGTACTGACCCCCTGAGGGACCCCACTAGACACAGGCCTCCAACTAGACTCCATCCCATTGACCACAACTCTGACTTTCATTTATAAACTTGGCTTGAAAACTCAACAGTCCTTAGCACACCATGAAGCTGAGGACCACAGACTCACTCTGCAGGAGCCAGCCAATTTGGATACATGCTTAGGTTAGATTATTCACATGTCGTATGCTGTTAGACCCTGAAATAACTTTGATTTTATGCATTAAATAAACAGTCATGCATTAAAGTTCCTAATCAGGTGAATGTCTTCAGTTAAGAAGGAAATGCCTTATCACCTTTATTTTCTGTTACAAAAACTTAGCAACAAAATCTACCCTATTTATGCTACTCACTTTTGTAATGACCATTCTTGCCTGGTGTGTGTTCTTGCAAGGTGTTGAGTGCTGTGGTTGTAATGCAGCAAGATTTAAGCAAGTAATTTGCCTTTAAGAATGTAAGTAGTCCCACTTTATTGAAACCACTTGAGTGATTAAAGGTATGCAGGTGGGTAAGTGCTTTGCTGGATGGCAGCCAGAATGCATAGAATCTTCCAAGATCAAATCCTTAATGATTAAATTGATTTAGAACAGTTCTTGTATCCAAGGCAACAATAACAATGAGATGGTTGAGTACTAAAGTCTCTATACATGCAAGAGAAATGCAGCTAGTTAAATTATGGTCAAATATAGGCAGACATAGTTTACTGTAGCCTGTTCTCAAACAGGCAAAGTCTGGCCTGATAAGTTTGTGTTGATGAGCACATGCAGTAAGTTAGTCACACTATGGGTCCTATTTGTGACTGTTTATGGGGTCTTTTTGTTTGCATGGTAACTTAAAACTAGTCTTCATGTTACCTCTTTTCCCCTTAATCATTAGTTAATTTGTCCATGTGGTTAGCAGGTCTTTTTCATCAGGCAGACGTTACTAAGTTTAATATATCATTTAATACTTGAAATATGTATTTCTTTTCTTTTGTTCCTGGATTTCATTTGAACAGGAAAGAATATATTCTAGATCTTGTTCTCCAAGATTTCATTTACCTGTAATATGCTGAACTATTAAGCAATCCAAAACTCTTAAAATATTGGAAGGAAAGTAAAACACCCTCCTCCTCCTTGTTCTATTTATGTTTAAAGAAGTTCTTGATTCTGAAATCTGTCTCATGATTTTTTTAATACCTAAAACTAGGATATTGCTAACATCATTATTCAGACAAACCAGTTCAGACTGAATAAGTTCTTTAGTATTTTCCTCCAAATACTCAACTGCTTTACAATAGACAAAACATAGAATCCTATCAATGGCCTAGGCAGAAAAGAATTACCCCAGGGTATCTCATAAGGCAGGAAAGATGTGGGAAAAAAAATTGAGTTTCTCCATGGTCTTGGTTTTGGTTTTGTGTGGTCTTTCCACCTAACCTTCAGTAAGATGAAGAATAATCTTGTTCAGGTGAATGCACTGCAAGAACTGACTGTATCTTCTGAGGTTCTTGTAGACTGTGGAGCTGTTTCCATTGTGTATCACTAGGAAGCTCCAAAAACTGATAACAGGAAAGGGAATTGGCTGAAAAAAATCTTCTGCTATGGAAAGGAGTGGATATAGTGTAACCTGAAGTTACTTCTGGTAGAAGCATTACATAACAGCCTTTTTTGTGTGTGGTTTTGTTTTTTTGAGGTTTTACAGTTTTTCATTACCAATTAATAACTAAACACGGTTTCAGGAGTAAAATGTACCTCCTACACTCAGGATTCCTGCATTATTGGTGCTCTTTTCTCTATAAACTATTATTCAGTGCTTAAAAGGCCTTTAAAATTATTAAAAATTAGGTGTTTAGAAGAAATATAATTCTTTATTCTAAAACTTCAGAGCTTATTGCAAGAAGGGGGAGTAAAGCAAAGCAATGTCCTCTGAATTTGAATTGCTTTACATGCAACATAGGCTAAGTTAATGTAAAATGAAAAGCATAGAAACTTTAGCTAAGAAAAATATTAGAGGAAATAGATGCTTTGTGTGTATATGTATCCTACCAGTTTGCTAATACCAAAATAGGTAAAAACAACCTAAGATATTGAGCTAGTAATCTAGAAAACAAACCAAGGATAAGAAACATCAGACTTGCTTTTTCTTATGTCCTCTAAGAGGAAAATGGGTCAATGTAAACACCAATTGTTGAAAAGTCATCTATCTTGATGCCAGTAAAAATGATTTAAAACCCAAACAGTGATTCTAGAGGCAATGAGCCTAGAGACCTGTGAGCAAAAGTTGCAGGAACAATGTTGCCTTCTCACACTGCCCTGTTGTACCAGTCACTTTGCCTTCTGCTTTGACTCAGAGAGGTGACAGTCTTGGACTGCTACAATGGAGTGATTTATCAGGAATGGGAGAATGGACCACAGTTAAGTAAAAGTCATAGAATCATAGAGCTGTCAGAGTTGGAAGGGACCTTAAAGATCATCTAGTTCCAACCCCCGTGCCATGGGCAGGAACACATCCCACTAGATCAGGCCAGAAAAATGGTGGGAACTGGTGGCTGCTGTGTAATACCAACACTGGAATGGTGGATAATGGTAGCTTCTGCTGAGGGCATGTGATATGAAGAAAGCATATAACTAGAATCATAGAATGTCCCAAGTTGGAAGGAATGCACAAGGATCACAGAATTCAACTCCTGTATATGCAGAGGACAATCTTCCCCCCTCCACCACCAAGAAAATAGAAAAATCACACAGTGTTCCTAAGAGCACTGTCCAGATGCTTCTTGAATTGTATCAGGCTTGGTGCTATGGCTGCTTTCTGGGGAACCTGTTGCAGTGCATGACCACCCCCTGGGTGAAGAACCTAACATACAACCTTGGCATGACTTTCCCTCGGATCCTGTCACTGGTGACCAGAAAGAAGAAATAAGCTCCTGCCCCTCCTCTTCCCCTCATGAGAAAGTTACAGACTGTACTTGTCTGTTAGCACTTCTCTGCCAGTAGATATTTACTTTGACCAGGGAATAGAAAGCTATTGAAAATTTGAAATTTGCATGCTAGGGATCTCTGACATGTTGCTAAGAGATCAAGTAGCCTATGTTTGTTGCCTTCCTAAAGCAAAACTCTAGTTATGGGCTGCCAAAAGGTGTTTTCCAGGGACTCATTTCTGTTTGTTCTGCCCACCAGCCCCATGGAGCTAAACACATGCTATCGTGGCCCCACTGGGTAGCAGCATGACTTTGGTCAGCTTGTTCATCTGTTTTTGTCTGGTTCTGTTTTAAAATAAATACACACCTGTGAAATGGTCTGGGGGAGAAAGAAAAAGCTTGGAATTCTCAAGCCTTTCTGCTTTTCATATCAAAAGCAGTTGAACTGCTGCAGTTCAGAGGCTGATAATCTATGCTGAGGGAATAAAAAAGGAGGGAGAGATGGGGCAAAGCAGCTGGGAAAACCCTCCTTTTGCTACCCCACTGATTTCTTTCCCAAGCAGAAAGAAGGGTGAGGAGGTGAGAACAAGGGGTGTGCAGGCTGAAAGAGGCTCAGAAGAGGGCAGCACCCAACAGGGCTCCTTGCACAGTGCAAAACAGACAAAAGGAGGGAGCTTCGGAAGAGAAGAGGCGATGTGATCCTTCCCAGGGGGAAGGGAATGAGGAATGACAGGCCACTGGTGTTCTGGAGCAAGTAGGGCTTGAGTGGTGGAGGCACAGGGGGGAGACTTTGCGCTCATGCACTCTAGAGCAGAGGTCCTGACAGGTTACTGTTACAGAAAGCTAAAAACAGTGAGCTTGCAACTAAACAGTTGTTTGAATAAGATGTTAAGAAGTAAGTTTCTGAATTTGGGCTTTGGTACTGAAAATGAATATAGTGATGAAGGAGCTCTTGTAAATTCTTTTAAATTGCCTTTTCCTGGAAGTTATACCTCTGTGAGGAGAACTCTAGAGAATATTAATGTTGGTTTTGAAACCTGTCAGGCTGCAGGGATACAATACAAACAAATACATTCCAGGGGAAGATGTTTCTAGATCCCCTCAGCAGGCTTTCTTTCCTCCTACTCCCCAAATTATTCCCTCTCCAGACACTAGTGACATCAATATGAGTGCAAGGAAGCCTTTAAGCTCTGAAACAGGCAGTAATATATTTTTGTATAAAGAGAAACCAAACTTGCATGCCATTTGTGGGAGGGAGTATTTAATAAAAATTACTTTTATTATTCTGATATTGTGTTGGAAAATCATGTTGCTAAATGTATGAGAGAGAAATTATTATAATGGGAAGCATCTTAATGTAGCTTAAATATCTGACAAGAGCATTTCAGAATCAAATCATTCATGCTCCCACTTGCCAACGGTAACCTGCTACCTTTCTCATGATAATATGATGTCCCTGACTTGCAAATTGAACATTGCCAGTAATGGCATAGGAAATCAGGAAAAAAAAAATCCATGGAAACAGAGTTGTGAGTTTGCATCATTGTCATGCAAAGCGATGCCTATTCTCATGAATTGAGGAGCTCTCAATGAACTTTGCCACAAAACTCTTCTGCAGTGAAGATTTTCCCCCAGACTGAGACTGCTGGGGAACCCTGAATGCTGTGTTCCTTGAGTTAACTATTTGACATCTTCTGTCTAAAACTGTATCAGAGCTTTTACAGAAAACTAGTGGAGTGGGCAATCATTAGTGGCTACAGCTCTATAGGCACTAAAACCAGTGACAGCCTCAAAAGAAACCCTGAGCTGTCTCACATCAGGTAACTATCATAGTTAACATTGTGTTTCCCATAATAAGCACAAATGTGCTTGTGGTTTTGTGCCCTGAGGGCTAAATCATACTTCTCTAATAGTAAATATGTTGTTGAGTTGACTGTGGATGACAGAGGGAAGGACACTGGAAAACTCTGCTGGATGAGCATGTTATATAAAATACATCAAACTACTGAGAGCTGCTCATGCTTTGTTACCTTGCATCAATAGCTAGTGTTCCTGCCTGCTGATTAACCAAATCAAACAAGTCCACTACCTGTTCCCTTTGGTGGGAGGTGGGATCTTGAGAGATGGCTCTCTTGAGAGCTACTTTCTCATGTTGCTGCTGTACAACATAAGAGAATTGCCCTGTTTTCAAGCATGCATCTGCTAACACAGGACAGGTCATCTTGACCTTATTTCTTGATAAAGTTGTCTCATCAACACCAGTTCTGTTTCAACAAGCTCATATTTAGAAACTCTGTATACCTGCAGAAGATTGTCTACAGCTTCCCCAACAGCTAAATAAGTTTGGAAGTGTTTTTCATGCAGACAGACAATACATGTCTGTGTATAGGTCTGTGCTTAAGTGGTGGCCATGGTAGGTCTATGCAGGCTGATGGTAAAGCTTGGTGATGATATAGCTAGAGTGGCAATGCTTGTAGTTGGGATAACAGCTCAGTGTTAGAGAAGCCTGGACAAGGAATCAGGGCTTAAGTCTTGCTTTGACAATGCAAAGAATTTGGAGTGAAGAGAATAAGTCTATCTCTGGAGACATTCAGAACCTGCCTGGTTGCCATCCTGTGCAACCTGCTCTAGGTGAGCCTGCTCTGATAGCATGGAGTAGATGATGTCCAGCGGTCCCTTCCAACCCGTAACATTCTGTGACTGTGATTCTCCATCCAAGGTTGAACCTCTGTCCTGGAAGTGGTCAAAACAACAAAAGCTTTGAACATCTTGCATATTTCAGCCTGCAACTCTTGCAGCAAGTGAGATGGTCACACTCCCCTACTCTGCTCACCCAACTGCTATACTTTTCTCTCTTGAGAAGAGTGCTTTCTGAAACTTAAAATTGAGTTCTCTGTGCTCTGTTTCAAGTCTGCTGCATGTTGTTAAGTGAAGTTATTCCATAGAAATTTTACTTGGGGTTGGCAAGGAACCTAATGAAGACTATTTGTCAGGTTTTGTAGGACAGTGTGAATGAGCTCACTGTGTGCTCTGCAGCCCCTTTGATCAAAAAAATAACTATGGTAGATCAATGCTGCCTTCAACCTATTAAGATCCAAATTAGAGAATATTAAATATCATGGAATATGATAGTACTGTGGCACAATATAGAGAGGTATGAACACTAGTAAGGCAGCTGGTAGCAAGTGGGCTGGAAGCAGATTCTGTATATGCTTCTATCCATATCCTTTGGTTACAATGAGATGACATCTTCCTTTAATGAACCTTATGCAATGGGTTTCTATCAATCTGAGATTCAAAACACTTAGTGTGCCAACACATTCCCTTTTTAGTACTTCCCTAATAACTAAGGAAGCCTGGCATATGGTAGAGTCTGTTCTCTCTTCCATACACATGTACAGCTGCAATTCATGCTGGTGAACCAAAGGCAGAAAAGTCCCTAAAGTTTTCATCAGTTCAATAGTCTCATATGAAAGCTCTGTGGTTTTTATCCTAGCTTTGCTTGTCTGCCTCTGGACCCCAGGGTATCTTGACTAAATTTGACGTGGTGCCTTACATCAGAGAAGTCTTTGTGAAGTTGACAGCTTTACTGGGTTCTTTGTAGCTGACACCTTTTGCAGCATGACAGGTGCATTGGAGGTTGAGTTAGGAAATCATTGATTTCTTCCTATATCATCTACAGCAAAGAATAGAGAGCAAGAGAAAGTAGTTTTGTTCTAGTTTGTTTATTTTCTTTAAAGGAAAGCATGAACCTGGGCAATGCTGAGACACTTCACTCCTACCAATATATATCCTTTTCTGTCAATTAAAAGATAATATTTGCTGTCATATTTGTAGTGCTTACCAAATCACAAGAAAGGTAACATTCTTCTTTGAAGTAGTGAACTGAATGCTTTGTGAGATTGGAAGTATCTTTCATTTTATGATCTCATTGCTTTCAGAAGTCTTTGAAATTCAGTTGTTTGGGCTGTTGCTAGGAAGTTTTTTTTTTTCCTTCTCTGTGATTAATAGATGTTGCTGTGAAAGTCAACTGCATAAAACTAGGCACTGCACTTCAATACATATGTTGCAGAGCTGGAATGGTGACTGATGTCTCAGTTTTGTTAAGGCAATTGAATTGAAGCTCTGTAGATGTGTATAGCTTTGCTGGGTTATCATGTACAGTTTCTCACTGTTGTAAGAAACAATTTAACCAGAATCTTTCCCTGAGTTTCATACATTTCAACTCCACAACCATGAAGAAGGGACTTTTTAATATCTGCAGCTCTCTTTGCAACCCTTGTGCTTGCTGTATGAATAAACAAACAGCTGACAAAATAGGAAATAAAAGATGTTCTTCTTCAAATCTTTCAAATTCTCTATCAGAATACCACAAAGACCAAACCAGAAGAATAAAACATTTAACTCCTATGGGAGATTTCTCTTTAATTACCCTTAAGACAAGTGGAAAAAAATCATGTCAAAAGAATACGAAGCTAGCAAAATCAAGCAGGTAAAACTTACATGAAACCTTGATTTGTGTGTCACAACTTTTGTGCACAAGTGGTGGATTGACCTTGGCTGGCTGCCAGATGCACACTCAGCTGCTCTCACTCCTTCTCCCCAGCAGGCTGGGGGGCAGGGAGAAGTAAGGTTAAAAACCTCCTTATGGCTTAACATTAAGGCAACTTAATGAAAAAAAAAAAATCAAAGGTTGTGTGCAGAAGCCAAACAAAGGAAAAAAACCCAACCCTATAATTCTATTCTCTACTTCCTATCAGCAGGCAATGTTGTCTAGCCACATTGTGGAAGTAGGACCTCAGTTATATGTTGTGGTTGCTTTGAAAGACCAGCCCCTTAATAAAATTGCCCCACCTCATCCTCCTTCTCCCTTCTCTTAGCTTTTATTGCTGAGCATGGCATCATGTGGTATGGAGTATTGCTTTGGCAGGTTTAGGTCAGCTGTCCTGGCTGTATCCCCTCCTAACCTTTTGCTCACCTCCAGCCTGCTGGCCTCTGGAGAAGTGTTGGAGACACAGCTTCAATGCTGCATGAGTGTTGCTCAGGGAGAGCCAAAACATTGGTATTTCTATCAAGGCTGTTGAAGCTACAAATGCAAAGCACAGTACTAATATGAGCTGCTATGTGGAAAGTTAATTCCAACCCAGTATAGCACTGGGAGGACAGTGCAAAACTCTAGCTTAGTGACAACAGAGATCATTTCAAGGTAAAACTATTTTGATGAAGTCTCACAGTGGAAAAGAGAGCAGATGTGGTTTTGGTACCACTGTGGCTGGTTAAGGTCAACTCTTGTTATCCCCTCAGCCTGGGTTTGCATGGATTAGCTCCAGGTCAGTAAAACTCCAGAACTTCATGCTATATTACAATATATTTTAGTATTTATACTCTGTTATCTGAAGTGATTTGGCAACTGTCAGCTGCATAAAAAGAGATGTGGTCAGCAGGTCAAGGGAGGTGACTGTCCCCCTCTACTCTGGTGGGACCTCACCTGCAGTTCTGTGTCCAGCTCTGGAATCCTCAGGAAAAGAAAGATGTGGACCTGTTGGAGGGAGTTCAGAGGAGGTCAAAAATATCATCAGAGCACTGGAATGACTCTGTGAGGACAGGCTGACAGAGTTGGGGTTGTTCAGCCTGGAGAAGAGAAGGCTCCAGGGAGACCTTATTTCAGCCTTTCAAAAGTTAGAGGAGACTTTTTACCAGGGCCTGTGTTCACAAAACTGGTTCTAAACTGGAAGAGGGTAGATTTAGATTGGATGTAAGGAAGAAATATTTTCTTGAGGGTAGTGATGAGAGACTGTCACTGGTTGTCCAGAGAAATTGTGGATGCCCCATCCCTGGAAGTATTCAAGGTCAGGTTGGATGGGGTTTTGAGCAACCTGATCCCAGTGAAAGATGTTCCTGCCCATGGCACAGCTGTTGGACTAGGTAATCTTTAAAAGTCCCTTCCAACTTAAACTATTCTGTGATTTTCAGAAATGACCCTTCTAGCAACTTCTGAAATTAGTATAGTCTTTTTCCTTTTTGAGAGAAAAAGAGGATGAGGAGTAGGGTTTAATTTGGTATTTGTAAGTGATAGTTACTGCTATTGCTTCAGGGTCATTCCTTGCTGCCCTGCTCAAGCCCCATGTGCCAGGCAAGCTCTGGACTCCATGGGCTGTCAAAACAGCTCAGCCACCTGCCCTGTTGTGAGTAGTTACAAATCTTGTTCATATTGTTTTTCCACAGCAAAATCCAGCACAAACATGCTGTAGATGTAGGTAGCTTCTGCAAATTTTTAAAATAAAAGTAGCATTTAAGATGGGAACAACTAGCTGAAGCAGTTATAGTTTCTTATGGTATTTTTTTCAATAGTGAGCTTTTAAGAGGAATGCCTTTCAATTTTTATCTTTTTTCTTCTCTTTCTCTCTTCTCCTTCAAAAACTATTTTGGCATGTTTCAGTGTGATAAAAGCTGGACACAGATCCATCTTTGGAAGACTGGTAGGAGGTAGTGTGGGCTGGGGTTGGGTCAATTTATTGTTTAGGCTTTTAAATGGAACTGGAGGAAATTGTGAAATCGAAGTTGCAAGGAAAGGTGAGCAATACTTTATTTCCTTTGCTTTTCAGATTACTGTTTCAGTTGCAGGGTATAAAGACATATTGAACAAAAAAAATGGAGTAACTTAGTTTTTAATGATTTCAGATAATCTTTTCTTTGTAAGTGAAGGTACAATAAAATACCAGCGACTCTTCTGTATTTTCAAAAAAATAAGGCTTAACCTTTTGTTCAGCATTCTCATTTGTTTGTTGTGGTTTCCCAAGGCTATTATGCATTAACAATATCTGCATTGTGCAAGTGCCTGAGGATCCTGTTGTTAAGTCACACATTTGTGGGACTGGAAGGCCAGCTCAGGTTGCAGTGAGATGTTTTCCATGTGCTCAAGTGACTCTAGAGATAGGGCTTGCATAATGGTGGGGCAATGGACCTATGAAGAGTTTGAACTGTGAGGATGTGAATTAAAAGTGACAATGAATGTTCAGAACATTCAGAACCCCTTTAGAGTTACATGGGTTAAAGCAATATTGGGTGTTTACTTTCAGATAACTTATATAACAGCTTTTGTCAAGCTCTATGTTCATTATCTTATAATGAGAACAGCTTATTGAAGTTGAGAGAGATGCTGCTGGGGACCCTTTGGCTTACAAACCTTGGCACATAAGCTTGAAGCTTAGAATTACTCATATAAAGAAGTTTAAGTGTGTATTCATTGTTTGCAGACTTTGGGGAAAAATATTGGAAGTTTTCTGGAGAGTTGAGAAGCTGAGAGAAAGAAATCAAAACCAAACCCTTCCTCACTTCCCTCCGACTGATAGATATTTGGGGTAGATATTCATTGTCAGACACAACAGATAATTGTTCAGGTCCTGGTAAAGTTAATGTGAACTGGATTCAAAATGAGTTGCATTTGGATGAGTAGGTCCCAAAAANATTTGGGGTAGATATTAATTGTCAGGCACAACAGATAAGTGTTCAGGTCCTGGTAAAGTTATGGGAACTGGATTCATGATTACTTCTTGTGAACCTGTTATCTATCAAAATGAGTTGCATTTGGATGAGTAGGTCCCAAAAATCCCTATAGCAGTTCTGAAAATCTTATTTCTCTCCCTTGCATGATGTGTACCCTCTTCCCCCCCTTAATTTTTTGGGGGGGCATAGACCATTACAAACTGCTGCTGAAGTATAAATAAGAATTGTTTGCCAGTTTTAAAACTGTATGTGCTTCTGGTGGAAGAAAGAGCAAAGCAGATAACAAGTGAATTTGAAGCTTTGAAGCTGTAGTCTTGAGTATTTTGTGATCACACTATCTAGGTTGTTATTTGGCTGGCTGGCTTTAGAACTCTGTATGCTTTCAGCAGAAGGTAGCTTTTGGGACTGAAGAAACTAATGAAAGGGATATAGAAAAGTCTTCTGTTGCTGTAAACATTTACTCACAAGCTGAACTGGGATTTCAGTGCAGCACACTACTGCTTTTACTGGCGTTTGTGGGAGCAAGATCAAGGACAGGTGATTCATAACCTCTTAAGGTCACATCTGATAGACCAATGGAAGAAACAATTGCCCTTCTGACATCTAACCAGTGGTTCCTGATGTTGGTTTGCCTGCCTATTCTATATGCTGGTAGATGCTAGTAGAATGGTAGAGAACCCCTACCTTTGGTGCCAGTAGCTGGCCTGGCTGCTTTTCTGCAAGCTGATCTGAAGGAAGTCCTGTGATTCTGCTTGCTCACCTTCACTCCATTGAATTGACCTCTTCCACTTTCACAAAGATGGAGGTCAGGCAATCATTGTCAGTTTCTGTTTTGCAGATGCTTTTATCTTCCTGAAATGACTATTGAGAAAAGTTGATTCTACATATGAAAGAATATTTTTGACTGTTATTGGATATCAGGAAAAATATATTGGGTATACAGAAAAAATGTATTCACTGAAAGTTGTTAGGCATTAGGACAGGCTGCCTAGGGAAGTGGTGGAGTCACTGTCTTTGGAGGTGTTTAAAAGGTGTATACATGTGGTACTTAGGAACATGATTTAGTGGCATGGTGGTTATAGGTTGACAGTTGGATTTGATCTTAGATGTCTCTTCCAACTTTAATAATTCTATGATTCTATTATCAATAAGATAGAAGGAAATGTTAATACCATATGGAAGTGAATGCAGCAACACAGTTCTTGAAAATGGCCTTAGAAAATACACATGAAAGTAAAATAACTCATTGCTTTCATGTCTGGATGTTAATGATTCACAGTTAAATATTTAAAGTCTTTCCTCCTTTGCTAGACTTGATGTCTTGTTGTACATGGTCCTCTTGAAATGACTGAAAAAATAAATATGAAATATGCTTTTCAAACTGGTAGGTTATAAATAACTCTTTCCCTGTCCCAAATCTCCTGCCTTGCCAAAGTTGTGCAAAGGCTGAATGAGTCTAAAAGAAAGAAATTTCTTCCTGCATTACTTTTCATAGTCTGCTGGCTCTGTGTGAGCACATGGTATTGCTATTCTGCTATTAGGCAGGGACCATTGAAAGATTGCTTGAGAAGTCTGCCTTCTAGTCAGTAGTAGTATGTGCCAAGTACTTATATCAGCATATAACATAATCTCCCTCTAGCTAATTGCCAAGGCTAATTTCATCATCTCTCTGAAATGTCTCCTTAGTTACTATGCAGTCTTTTTTTCTTAAGACACAAGTTTCTGGATACTTGCTGTAAACATAGGTATCATTAAACTAAAATAAGCTTAGGCTGGAGGTCTGCTTTTCAAATGGCTGGAATTTAAGTGAAAGGAATTCCTTTCTAGGTGGAAGCATTTTCTGCAAATGTGGTTTGCTAAACAGCTCAAGTGCTCAGGATGAAAACTGTTAGCTGCAGTACAAAGATTTAACCCAGAGTAGGTTAGGAGGAAGTAAAGGGCAAATGACAGCCAAATAGAATAGTATTATGTGCTGGGTTTCTTATACTTAAAGTAGTACAGAACATATCTGAACTAGTTTGGCTTCCTCAGACTTTTTAGGAAGAGGTGGCTTTATATACATAAATATGAAAAAATTCTAGCTAACAATTCTCAATAAACTCACTTTTCACAGAACTTTAAGAAATCAGATTAAAGCAGTAAGATATATGGAAATCTCATAAGCATTGTAGCCTTAGAGAACAATGGAATTGTAACCATGGAAGAATTGCTTGTTGAAGCTGAGTTTTGATCCACAATAAAATATTTGCTTACCCTGTACATAATTCAAAAGCAGCTTCTTCTCTTCACTAGTTTGACTATGCTGATGATTAAAGTATTCATGGTGGGAACCTAGTTTTTAATGATTCAGCAGATCGACCAGAGTGATAGAATTGCTAAGTTTTGAAATAGAAATAAATCTGCTATGTCATAGTGATGGTAGGTCTGGTACCTGTTGCTTATTCCCTGTGGCATGGCCTTCATCCTGCCACTAACAGTAAAGGGAACTCAGAGTGACTGTGACCTTAAAATTGGCACTTACTGTTACATGCCTGAAGCAGATAGTGTAGAAACCTCTTCTCCTCCTCCTTTCCATTTCAGAGTACTATTTGCCCTTCTGGGGACAAGGCAGCTTTGTGCTGCCCTTCTTTCAAGAGATATAGGGTAGAACAATCCCAATTTTTTTTTTTTTTTATTGCATGAGGTATAAAAAGGTGTTTGTGTGTATGCTTGCATGGTGTGTGTGGGTGTGTGTTGTGTGTGTATTTTAAACCACCCTTCTCAGGCTTAATTTCCATTTATTCAAGTGTATCAACAAGGAAACCAGCTAGTTCTGTAAATAGACTATGCTCATTTAGCATCAAGGACACTGATCTGGCCAGGAATTCTGGAGTTTAGGAACAGTGTGGCTCTAGCAGGCAGTATGTTTTTGGATACCTGCTAAGAGAAATGACAGTTGTTGCCTGTTTCACTTCCTTGTGTTGGTATGACTGAAGAAGGAGCAGCTGGCGTGGGGAGGGAGTGGTTTGGAACACACATAGGTTGTCATTTTTACCTTGGTTCTTTTTAGTATTTTTAGGTAATTTGAAGAATGTGGCTCTTGTGACAAGTCAAAAAAACCCCTTTAATTCAAATTGGTCTGGAAAAGATAAATTGTAAACTCTAGCCATAAGTAACAAGTGCAATATAAGTAAGAGCAAGTATATACACAACATATATAAAAAAGTAGGGAAATGTTATACTGTCAACTCCTGTGGGAGAGTAAGTAGTTAATCTGCTGTTACCATGTTGAACAAGACTATATTAAAAGCCAAATACTGATATGAGGGGGCTGGCATTTAGGACACTGCCTGATAAGCAGCTGTTCAAGCAACAGAGCTCAGTTTCCCTCCAGGCTGGAGGGTAAGTAGCAGATCTTGATCTTAATAGCTAGGGCAGCTTTGCTCGATCTGATGAAGTTGCACTGTTTTGTACCATCTACTGATCTACTTCCTTGCTCTGTCTATTGTAGCATGCCCTCAAGATTTTCCCATCACAGATAGAGCACATCTGTGGATTCCTTTAGCACAATAAAATACCTTTAAAACTTCTTTGCAGGAGAGGGAGGAGAGAAAAAGAGAGAGCTCCAAGGGGGAGAGGGCAGGAACACACTTTTAGTATAACAAGTCGCTTGGAAAACAAAATGATGGCTTTCGTGATTTGACCAGCCACAGCCCAAATCATCAGAGAGAGTGATGCCTGCCAGGAAATCAAATGGGGTGCAATGATTTGGCTGATTTTGGTCACTACTGTTCCACTATGCAGTGTCTTTTCAAGAGGGGTAGTGGGAAGGAATGAAGGCAAATCCACCAACAAAGTAACTTATGGTGCAAGTACTGAGAGGATCAGGAATCTCTCTGACAAGATGGAAAGGAAAATCTTTCAGTATCACTTTAATTGTTGGACAGTATCAGGAATGCTGTTGGAAACAGAAGTCTGTCATCATCACATGTATGTGGCAAAATTCTGTAGCTAATTCTATTGCAACCTATTTCTAACACTGTTACCCCAAGCTTTATTTTGTTGTACAGTGGTAAAATTTTTATTGGTTCTGATTTTGGTTGAATTGCTTTGAAGAGTGGCTGCTGTAATAGAGAGTTGTGTTACACTGGATAATCATACTTCAGCAGTGTGCAAAATGAGACCAAAAAGTCAAATTAAAATGTAAAGACAAAATCTGATCAACAAACAGCACTGTTTAGACAAGAGTGGAATTAGAGCCTTAAAAATGTTTTGTTGTTGAAATTCTAGTAGTTGTTTTTAAAAACACCCAAACAAAGAAATATCCCATTTAAAAAGTGGAAATACACCCAGAGGCAGGTGTGCTTTTGGCTAAAGGACTTATGCTTAGTGCTAAGGACTAAAAGTGATTGTGTGAAGGAAATACATGGGTATAGGTGAATTTACAGGAATCTTTCAAAATCTTCATGTTTTCCTTTCTTGCTGCAGCCTTTTCCCCACCATTTAACTTTTTAAACTAATATCTAGACCAGATGCTCCTTCACCACTTAGTTTAGCCTGATTGTAAGTTGTGCTGGAAAGCTGTGTGATTTGGTAGTTTAATATTGCTTTTTTCCTGAACACATCACAAAAGATGGACCTCACTATTAGGCAGGTTGCATCTAGTTGGAAGAGGATCATGATTTATCATGTTATTTTCTGCAGGCAATCTGGAGAAAATGTAAGTTATTGCCAAAGGTGTCCTGCTGCTCAACTTCAGTCTACTCACTAAGCTACCTGTTACAAAGTTCAAATGCCTCAAGCTCTCTTGGTTCTCCAATGAGAGAGAGCATCTCCAGAAAGTGATTCGGATTTTAGGAGCTCTGACTCATATTTAGGATTGCAGGGCCAGCCTCAGGGTTCCTCATTTAGGTGCCTAAAATTACATAGAATATATTCCTTTGGTGTTTCTAAAGAAACCTATGTATCTCCTCTGAGTTGCTAAGCTGCTTGAAATAGTTAAGCTGAAGTCCAAGCTCAAAATAATATTACAGGGGTGTGGTGTTTTTTTTTCCTTTGCTGTGCTCAGAAGTAATTGCATGCATTGGATTTTCACCCATGCTGTGAAGTCACTTTAAATCCAGTTGGTGTGGCTACTCACAAGTGGTGTTGTCCTGGGCTCATTTTTGGAGCCAGTCCTGTTTAATATGTTTATTGATGATCTGGACAGGGAAATTGAGTGCATCCTCAATAAGTTTGCAAGTGACACCAAGTTAGGTGGGAGTGTTGATCTGCTTGATGGTAGGGAGGCTCTGCAGAGGGATCTGGAGAGATTGGATTGATGAGCCAAGGTCAACTATTTGAGGTTCAACAGTGCTGAGTGCTGGGTCCTGCACTTTGGCCACAACAACCCCAAGCAATGGTACAGGCTTGGGAAATAGTGTCTGGAAAGCTGCCCAGTGGAAAAGGACCTGGGGTTGTTGGTTGATAGCTGGCTGAAGATGAGCCAGCTGTGTGCCAAGGTGGCCAAGAAGCCAACAGCACCCTTCTTGGATCAGAAATAGTGTAGGCAGCAGGACTAGGGAAGTGATTATCCCCTTGTACTCAGCACTGGTGAGACCACCCCTCAAATGCTGTGTTCAGTTTTGGGTTCCCGGCTACAAGAAGGACTTTGAGGTGCTGGAGCAGCTCCAAAGAAGAGCAATGAAGCTGATGAAGGGTCTGGAGCACAAGTGTTATGAGGAGTGGCTGAGGGAACTGGGATTGTTTAGCCTGGAGAAAAGAAGGCTCAGGGGAGACCTTCTCGCTCTCTGCAACTCCCTGAAAGAGGGTTGTAGCGAGGTGGGGCTTGGTCTCTTCTCCTAAGTAACAAGAGATAGGACAAGAGGAAATGGCTTCAGGTTGTGCCAGGGGAGGTTCAGATCAGATATTAGGAAAAATTTTTTCACTGAGAGAGTTATCAAGCATTGGCACAGGCTGCCCATGGAAGTGGTAGAGTAACCATCCCTGGAAGTGTTCAAAACGCATGTGCATGTGGTTCTTGGGGGACATGGTTTAGTGGTGAGTGTTATAGTGTTAGGTTAATGGTTGGATTCAATGATCTCAGAGGTCTTTTTCAGCCATAAAATGAGTGTATATTGGGAAATATAAGATAACATGAACTAACACAATACTCCAGCACACTGGAGACTGCTCCTTTTGTCACCATTTGGTAAGGGAGAAAATGGTAAATTTTGAAGCAAGCAGAAAGCATCAGAACAGCTGAGCATTAAAAAGTCATTTTGCCTTCTGGCTGTCACACCTAAAAAACTTAAATTTAGTGGATATTCCTGACAGCAACAACATCTGATAAAATCATCATAACACACATATGGAGTACTTCTAGGAAATAGTAAAACAAGGCAGCTTTCAGGGAAATGCAATATGGGAAATATGCATGCCATCTCTCCATAAACAACCTGCACTGTGTTACTGCATTGTTGTTTGTGAGTAATATACCAAACACGTCAGGGGATTTCAGCTTAATTTCTTCTCTGAAGCTGGAAGATATTTCCTTAAGAAATTTCCAATTCTGGTGCATCATTCCCTGCCCTGAAAGGTGTTGAGCTTTTCTTTGGGATGTTTAATGTTTTTGGGTGATACTGATACCAGTGATGAGAGATCATTCTAACACCCCTTCGACAAACACCTGCTTGTAAGATTGATTCAGTTGACATTTGTGGAAATAAGGTGTTACAAACAATGTTTTCAAAGGCAGGACCTGCCTGCTGCTTCTGTGGCCCACTCTCACTGTAATCCACAGTCTCAGAAATTCCTTTACCATTAGAAACCCTGTATGCTAGGAATCCCTCTGCCACCCATGAAACCACTCCTCACCTTTGGATTCACAGCCAGAAGGCTTTCAGAATAGGTAGTGTTATCAAAAGTGAGTACTAGGCTAAAGAGCAACCATGTAGTAAAAGGAGACAGGTTCAAAACAAACAAAAGAAGCCTTTATGCAATGTTTAGTTAAGCTGTGGGTCTGCCTGCAGAAGAATGCTGAAGGTTCAAGCTGGTTGAACAGTAAACTTTTGACTGTTTATGAACATTCAGAAAACACAGCTGGCTCAGGAGGTCTCTGAGCTGATGGTGTTTGGATATCTACTGTCACCACAGCCTGCCTTGTTCTTGATCACTTTCAACATCTTTATCATTTTTTTTTAGCTTCTCTTTTTGGGCAATGATGAAGTTATGATGCAGAGGGGGATGTAGGATGCTGGGGTCAATGGACCTTTGGTCTGACCCAGTAGGGCTGTACTGTTTTAGTTAATATTCACAGCCTA
>VWZX01002812.1:0-25512 GCA_013399015.1 Galbula dea
TGAGGAAAGGCTGAGGGAGCTGTGTGTCTTTAGCTTGTAGAAGAGAAGACTAAGTGGTGACCACATCTGTGCTTATAAATATGTGAAGTGTGGGTGTCAGGAGGATGGGGTCAGGCTCTTCTCAGTGAAGCCCAGTGACAAGACAAGGGTCAGTGTTTGTAAGCTGAAGCATAGGATGTTGTATGTGAATACAAGAATTTTTTTTTTTCTCAGTTCAGGTGTCAGAGCAGTGGAACAGACTGCCCAGAGAGGTTGTGGATTCTTCTTCTCTGGAGATATTCAAAACCTATGTGGATGTGGTTCTGTGTGACCTGGTGTAGGGAATCCTGCTGTGGCAGGGTGTTGGACTAGATGATCTTTTGAGGTCCCTTCCAATTCCTAATATTTTGTGATTCTGTAATTCTGTGTTTCTGTGATCTAGCTTCTGACTTAAATTGTACTTGTTTATCAAGGAATTCGTGATATATTGAAAATATTTTATTTATCCCATTTTTTTTTTTGTTTGTTTTCAATCTTCAGTTGTATTTGGTTTTCCTGAACCACACATTGTATATTGCACATTATTAACAACTTCTGAGATCAGGTTCTATTCGCTCATATGGGCAGAAATTTTTAAAAGGCATCTTGCCAGATTCTTCAGCTAAGGATTTGCCTTCGTAGGCACAGCTGTTCCTGTTCCTTATAAGGTCCTCATAATTAATTTATGAACGCCTATTTTATTCTGTGTTACATAGCTTCTTCCTCTTATTGAAGAATAGTTGGGAACTTCTAGATCATTGGCAACTAGTGCAACTTCTCCATAAGAACATCTCATGTAAATATAGACATCTGGAAGCTAAGTGTCCAGTTTAAAATGGTCATCTAAGTTCTTTCTACAGTCAACGGAAAGAGACTTGCAGAGGACAGTTTAGCCTGTTGCAACATAAAAAACTGATTATTGAAACAAATTTCTATATATATTTATTTATTTTTGGCTTATTAGGCATCTCAGACAATCAAAGTAACCTAAACATTCTGGTTTTACATGGCTATCTTTAAGAACAATCTCACCTTCATTGACAAGAGCAGCTTCTTTTGTGCAATACATTTCTCTCCTCACTTCACTAATGTGACATTACTAACCCATCAGCAGGGACCCTGTCTTTTTTTTAACATGTTGGCAAACAAAGAGAAAGTATTCATTGCTAGGCAGTTTTCGTCTTGTGACCACTGCCCACTATGTTGTTTCTAACCATTGCACTCTTACTTTGTGCACCTTCCTGCTGTTCACCACATTTACCTGTTGTCACCTTCTTAAAATTTTATATCTGTTTTGCATGATTTAATGAAAAGGAACTAACCAAACAAATAGGAGTGATTTGCACAGAAGCTAGTATGAAAATAACAGGACTTAGGTATTTTTATGGGGTTTTTTTCCTTTTTTTTTTTGTTTTTCATAATTGGGTTATTTTCCTGAGCAACTGTCCTGGTTTGGGTTAGAGCGTCCTGGCTTGGGTTAGAACAGAACCAATTCTGTTGAGCTATTTTATTATCTAAAAGTATTCCATCCCATATACATCATATTCAGTATAAGCCGGGGGGGTCTGCTCCCCCTTGCTAGAGCTACCTGCTAAACTTCCCCTTTAAGACCTGAAATTCCTGAATCTTAAGTTCGGCATCTGGCACAAGGACCCTGCCCGCAGGGGAGCAGGCTGAACTCGTGCCTGCTAGTGGGACTGGGAGCTGGGAGCTAAGCGCATGGCTGCCTGGAGGTGTGCTTGGCTATATGGGAGCTGGTATTGGGAGGTCCTGGCACAGGATGTTTTGCTGCAGCTACTGTGGTGACGTAGTTATCATAAAAAGGGGGAGTTGGATTCGGTATTGGGTCCTGTATATATTTACATATGTTTCATTTAACATTGTTATTCTTCTTAAAGTAGTTTTATTTTCCAATCCAGAAGTCTCTCTGCCTTTATTGTCCCCTATCTCTTCCGGCTGGGGGGAAGGGAGTAATAAAGAGCGTCTGCTGTGGGTTTATGGTCAGCTCAGCTTCTACCCATGACAGCTTTTGGTGCCCAACAGTGGGGCAGGTTATAATTCTGATTAATTGCCCCAAATCAAATTCCACTTTGTGTAGTTGAAAAAGTGTCAGATCTTTTTTCTTTTGTGAGAATCTTTAAGGATTGGAAGTTAAAACAAACTGTATCATGTTAGGGTGGCTGAAAACAATATTGTTCCAGCTCCTGGTACAGTCAATTTTTGACAAAATCCAGGGATGGTATCTCTCATTGCTCACTAACCACTCTCGCTCCCTCGGGTGGTGTTTACTTCTCCTGGCTGTTTAGTTTAAATATACCTGTTGCCGACGCTGTGCACTAGTTACCATTGTGTTATTTGGTTTAATCCGGGCTTACATTGAATTTGTGTGGTTGAGGGACATGTCTCAGTATTATTGGGGTCACCTCATGGATTTAGCTGTTAACTTTACTTTATTCAGCAGCTTGAATAAACTGGATTCGGAGGTTCCATTCAATGTTGGGGATTTCATATACAGTTATACTGAAAATATCACTTTGCCTTCACTATTAACATTATCATTGGCATTCAATTTTGTGTCCATTGGCCTGAATCTCATTCTTCTGGGGGACCGATGCAGACACATGTCTCAGGCAATCTCCTTGTCCCCACCCCCACACCAGCTCTGTCATGGCGGCAATAGCCACCCCTACAGCAGGGAATGGTACTGCCCAGGGCTCACAAGCTTCCTCACTTCCCCACATTGACTCTGCTGCTATAAATGGCATTTGCAAACATTGTGGTGCTAAAAGCCCACAAGTCACCTTGCCCCACCTCAGTGGATCTACTTCTGTAATAGCGCTGACTTCAACAAAGGGTACAACAACGCCATCAGACCCTGTGATTACTCCTGCCCAGCCTATAGACATGCAAACCACACCCGTGAAGGCTCATAAAACCCCAGCTATGGCGAAATCTGAAGCCTCTGTGACTAAAGATGCAAAGGCTAATTCTCCTGTGATTGAAAGAAGGCAACAGAAAAAACCAGATCGCCCAGTGTTATCAGCTGTTTCAGTTGATGACGGAGCAGGCTATTCTGCACCACGTTCACCTGGGGAAGTGTGGTGGGTTTAAGGGCTCTTCCCAGCCCCCCACACACAGCAGGTAAAGGAAAGACTGGATTGGAAGTTTAAAAACTAAAAACTGCTTTAATAATAATAACAGATATAAATGAAACAAATATAAACAGGTACAGGACCCAAGATACTGAACCGTCCCGATGCCAGCTCCCAGTGGAATCAGCACAAGCAGTCCAAAGCAGTGAGATAGCACACGTAGGTTTCAGCACAGGCAGACAGCACGCAGCTCGGCCGAAAGTCCCAGCAGGAAGAGAGCTTCCTCGTGGTCCCAATCAACAAAAGTCCCCCGGAGGATCCCAGCATTCCCCCGGCTTNGTTTTTCTGCTAGAGCATGCTCACAGAGAGCAAGTCCCTCCAAAGCAGACTGCCAGGGAACAAGTCCCTCTAGATGTGGCTTAAGGGGAGCAAGTCCCTCCAGAGCAAGCCAGTCAGATGGAGAAGCTATGGTCAGAGCTTTATCTATGAAGGAGCTGTGACATGTAAGGAAGGACTTTGGCTGTTGTGATCATGAATCACTTACTACCTGGTTGACTCGATGCTGGGGTAGTGGAGCTGATTCTATTGATCTCGATGGTAGAGAGGCCAGACAGCTTGGATCCCTTTCCAAAGATAGAGGCATAGATAAAGCCATTGAGAGAAATGCCAACACTCACAGCCTGTGGAGACGGCTTCTATCAGCTGTGAGGGAGACATATCCCTATAAAGATGATATTGAATATCGCCCAAGTAAATGGAGTACCATGGAGAAAGGTATCCAGTACCTGAGAGAACTGGCTGTGCAAGAGATGATTTATGGTGACAGGCGAGTGGTGAACCCTGATGCAGCACGATGCACATGACCCATGCTGCACAAGTTTGTGCAAAGTGCACCATCAACTTATTCCCACACCTTGTCAACAATGATCTGGGGAAGAGACGGTGGGACGCCATCCGTGATGGAAGTGGCTAACCAAGTGCGACAATATGAAGACAGCATCTCTGGTCCCCTGCAAGCTCGTGTATCAGCCTTGGAGGAAATAACTCGAAAGACTAATAAATCAGTTGAAAAACTGATTAATAAATTAGAGAGGAGAGAGAAGATTCCCTTCTTCTTCTGAGTGGACTCATGTTGAAGCCATTGAGAGGAGACGTGCTCCGATGAGACCACCTAGACAGCAACAGAACTTGCCACGATGCACTCTGTGGTCTGTCCTTGAAGAGTTTGGAGAGGACATGAATAGATGGGATGGAAAGCCTAACCCTTCACTGCAAGCACGAGTATGTCAGCTGCAAGGTGACAGCCAGGGTAGACAGAACTCCAGATGTAAAAATACCGTGCCAGTCAATTATCATCAATGCTGTGCCCAAAATTCATGGTCCTCAAATGTGAATGGAGGAAATGAGAATGTAGTTCACAAGGTCCACATGAACCCTGTGAATATGGCCAATTCTGTGAACTTGGCAAATACTGTGAAACCAGCAAACCCCACAAACCCAGTAAACACTCTGAATCCAGTGAACCCAGTTGCTAACACTGTGTATTACCCTCAGAATTAGAGAGGCCCTTCCTTGAGCCGGGTGGAGGATAGGGGTAACAGAATTTACTGGACTGTGTGGATTCGATGGCCTGGCACCTTAGAACCACAAAGGTACAAAGCCCTGGTAGATACTGGTGCACAATGTACCATATTACCATCGAATCATACAGGTACAAAATCTATCATGATTTCTGGAGTGACAGGGGGATCTCAAGAACTGACTGTGTTACAGACTGATATTGAATAGCTGGTTATCTTGCCAGGACAGCTACTAAATATAAACATAAACAAATTTTGCTATTAATATTTAGGTTTCAGTAACAACCTAAAAATACAGAATTTCAACTAATTTGTTTGTAGGACTGTAATGGTTTTGCCCAGGCCACTTCCCTGGTGGCCAGCTTGTAACCAGCTTGCAACCAGGGAAGTGGTCAGAAGTTCCCAGTATTCCATGCAATTTCACGTGACTAGCAGTATAAATAAGGAGAGCAGAAGCCTGCTCACTCTCTTCCTTCTGGTGGACTCAGAGATGCAGGTTCTCCGCTATCGGTACTGCCCGTGTTGGTGAGTGAGGCCTTGTAGGCCTTGGGAGCAGCGGTTCCTGCACTTCGACAATAGTAGTAGTTGTCACAGCCCGCGGGAGAGGAGGGTAGGTCCACTCCGGGGTAGAGCCACTTCTGTGCCCCAGCTAGCTGGAGGGCTGCAGCATGCACTTCTGGTCCCAGGAGAGTGAAGACAGGAACCCAGGAACACACAGCTTCCAGGACCGGGGAAGGGTGGACAAGGAGTGAACTTTATTGCCAAGGAGAGAGCTCTTTATATAGGCTCTCTAACAGAAGGTGCTAGAACTTAGGGAGGAGTTTGCAACAAATAAGGGAGAAGAAGGAGGGGACAGCTCCATTCCTGGAGAACAGGGAGGAACTGGTAACCAGGGTAACATGGGAGGAGTCATACCGAACAAGGGTAGGTGGGATACATTGTTACTTTACAGAACCGGGGAGAAGACCAGTAACCGGGGAAACAGGGGAGGAGTCCAGTAACCGGGGAAACATAGGAGGAGTGAAGGGAGGAGACAAACAAAGGGTAAAGGAGGGGAGTTTAAACAGAGCTTTCCAGATTGTTCTTAAACTTCTCGTATAGTTCAATGTCTCTATCTCTACAATTGCTCCCCACAAGTAGTGAGATTTATTTTCTTTAAGCTCACATATCTGTTTCGGTTTCTCCTCTCTGTTTTCTTTTTCCCTCATCCCTTCTTCCCTTCCCCTCTCCCTTTCCCCTTCCCCTTCCAGGGGGGTGTTTTGGGGGGTTCCATCTACTTTGTATATGGTACTATATAGATATATGTATCAATCTCTAATATAATTTAATTATTTTGGACTCTTTAATTGTCCTATAGTTTTTTTCATTACTCTGAGAAGGAAGTGGGGGGGGGGGAGGGGAAGAAAGCTTACACTGTGGGTTTGAGTATTTGGCAGAAAGCCAGGTCCAAACCATCACAAGGACAGAAGCCTGAATCTAGTGAGATGAAGGGGGCCTTCACACTTAATAACTTACCATTATAAAAGGACGGAGATACTTTCCCTGTCAGAACATTGTCTCTTTTTTAACAGACCAATCGATCCTATCTCTACATTTCTTCTCAAGGCAAACTTTTTTTCATTCATGGTTGCTGCTTGTGTTTTGTCTTCCTTTTCTAACTCATCTTTTATGAAACGACAGTCTACAATCCTAAGAATATCCGAAAGAAAGGATCCATGGGTCAGATGTACAGTCTTGAATTCCTACAGTAGAGTTTGTTAGGAAACCAGAGTGATTTTTTTAGATGGCCGAGTAGTGGAATATTCACCCTTTAAATAAATACACAATAAAAATACCACACTGTTACTGTAGGGTTACTGGACTGCAGCAGTAAATGAGCTGAATAAAATTTTATGGCTTCTTAACATGCTGAGGTTTTTCAGTGTCGTCCATCTTGTAGCCTAACAACATTTCGCAGCCTGCTATCAGTGAAACTAATAGTGCGGATGGAAATTTTATGAAAAATGGGAAATCAACGTTGGCTTTATATAGTGTCAGTAGACTGAATAAAGACCATATTTTGGCATTAATAGCTACTGGTAGAAAGTGTGGAGGGAGGGACAAAGGAAAAACAGCTTCTGAATTGATGTTTTTTAAAGAGTAGCCTGTAATTATGATATTTGAATGTCATTTTCATTATTCTGATAAATTATTTAGTAAGAGGTTGAACAAAGCAAAGATATCATTGGAGTATTCAAGCATCTTCATTGTATTCTGTAAGTCTCCTTGCGACACCCAGACTGCTGTATTAATCAAATGGACAACACAGACATGTTCTGTTATTATCTTTCACTGCAAGGTCAAAGTTTTGAACTAACATAACATATAGGAAGGAGTGGGGGGAGAAGAAATAGTCTCAGAATTATTAATCATGCTGCAGAACAATGATACCAAAGATTTTTTACTGAGTTAAAAGGGATTCCTTAATGCCTCTCAAGCACAGATGTCATAATGACCCTCCATTTCAGACCTCCGTAGAAAATACAGATAACATATAAAGTGCATGCACTGGAAGTAACAAATACAAAACAACAGACCAACACTCAGCTGAATTTTGCTTCTAAGCAGCCAGAAGAATAAACATGGGAACATGCTTCAGAAAAACAGTGTCTTGTAGGCTTTTGCCTTCATTAAAAACCAAACCAAATTAAATAAAACAAAACCCAGCAATAACAACAAAGAAAAATAAGGAGGAAAAGTTTGTTTTTCTAATGTGTTCAGTCAGAAGAAGTAAATAAGAGTTTTTTAAAGGAAAATCAGAGAGTTCAATTCCTTTTCCAGGAACAATGTCAACCTCTTGAGTAAAAAAAAGAACAAGCACACCCTTTGATACTATAACAAGCTACAAGCGAGTAACACATCCATATATTCTAAAACTCTGTATCTGCTATATATAGATCCAAATGTCTTTTTGATAAGCTGTTTCAAACACTCTCCTGAGCTTATTTGTAATATAGTTTACCTAAAGGTTTTGTTCTTTGAATTAATTGTAAAAATTTTTTTAACATAATAATTTGCCAAATAGTTGGAATAAATAATTTTCAGACTGATTTCTTTTAATGGAAAATAAATTCCACTAGATCACCAGTGTCTTTTGATCTCCAGTGTTGAATATTGAATTATTTTTACATATTTATGCATATATATAAAACATCAACATCAATTGTTAATGAATAAGAATATTGACACCTTGCATCATGGCAGAGTCAAAAGATATGTTTCTGGGGGGTTTTTTTGTTAAACTTATGATACTACTTAAGAAGACCCCAAGGGACCTTTTCCAGACCTTTATAAGTTTGAATGCTAGACCAGTAATCTATGTAGTCAAGTATTTGCTTTGCAGTGGAAGTAGGGAAAGAGGAAAAAGAATAGAGTCAGGGGAAGATGATTCCTTGAGACAGGAAGAGAAAGGTTCCGAGAAAGGGAGGATATTGGCAGAAAGAGAGGGAAAAAAGAAAGAGTATGATTTATTTTATTTCATATACCAGTCATCGAATTGTTCTTTCTAAGTGTTTCTCTTATCAATAGCTACAGAGCTGTTCTGCTTTGAACCAGGACAAGAGGGAATATCTCTGATTACATAAAAGTAGTCAGATTATGAAATCTGTGTAAATTACTGTTAAACTCATTAATCATCAAATGTTTTCAACCATGACTGCTTGTGAAAATTATGATGTTTCTAAAATATTGTAAGAGTTAACATGAATTTTAGAAGAAACATCACTTATAAAAACTTAAAAATAAATAAATATTTTTTTAAAAAACAAACACAAAACCCCTCCTTCCTCAATTTAATGAAGAAAGAAGAATCTAATCTTTGAAGTCTTATCTTACTGAAGTGTATTTTAGGTCCTTTTTCTTTATAATCTCTTTTTGAGAAGACTTGAAAAATGCAGAGAAACATTGTGAAATGATTTTCATATTTCTTTCCTTCTCTATGGCTGGAAATGTCATTTGTATCTGATTCTTAGGATTACTCTCCTTTCTCATTTCCCCCAAAAAATCAGCTCAATAGTATGTCTTTTATTTCTTATACTTTTGTGGACATTCATACTTAGACATTGGCAGTATAATATAAATGAAAACAATGAACAATTTACAATAGTATTCAAAGTATTGTTATTATTCTTATGACTTCTATGTACCCTAGAAGGCATATAGACCTTATTTTGGCCCAGGGAAAAAGAATGACTCTCCGAATACAAAAGCAATATTTTTTTCCACATGATCAAAGCTTATACATAAAAGGTTAAAATATCACGTGAAGCATATATCAGGATGTTGGTAGGAGAGCTTGCACTGTAGCAAAATACTTTATTCAGTTAAATTTCAATAATTTGTGATTATTTTCTTATTGCTGTTATTTTAAATGCTCATGCAGTCACTTTCAATTATTATTAAAAAAAAAATGCTGGCTTAGTAAACCTTTTTAATTCGATGTAGTTCTCTACAAAATGCAAAATTTGTCTCTTTTTGTCTGTATGAGCAAGATTACAACATAGTTTAGAAATTTTTGACCCTACTTTTAGTTAGGCAGATGGTCTATATAACCTCTGGAAGTCCCTTCTTTTGTGATTTATTAGCAACCATGTAGCTTATTCTTTTTTGGATTAGTAACCTACAAGATGCAACTTAACACAAAACAAGTCTACATTTCCTCAGAATTTTCCATTTTTCCAGTGGTTTGCTAATAATGTACCACTTTTTTTGCAGATGTATTTCTATAAAACTGTGAATATTGTTACTGGCACAATATCAAAAAGAATAGAACAAATATAATGTAGGGTTAAATTATGGAATTAAAGAAGAGTCTTCGTGCCTTGCTACCAGCTGTGAACAAAATTCATTTGCCTCTCAAATACAACCCCAGGGGAAGATCCCACGAGTAGCGTGCAAAATAGAAGGTTGCAAATGTCCTAGAGACTTTATGCAAATCTAGGGTTTGTTCAAAATCACAAGTGAAAACTAAATAAAACTAAGAAGATTTTTTTAAAAAGAGAAGTTTTTCACCTATCATATATTAAATGTTCAGGAGGCAAAAATCCAACAAAACCAGGGGTTCATTCTCCTGATTGATGTTTAATCTCAGCTCTCTTTGAAGTTTTCCACCATACTCCACTCTCCTGTTTTAGATAGTTTGTTTTTTGCTGTTTCCTCCCTCCTTTACTTTCTTTGCTATCTCCCTGTTCCTTTTCCTTCATTCTCCACTTAATTCACCAAAGCGTTTGTGCCTGCTTGATCTGATTGACTTTAACAGGATTTCTCCAAAGCTGTAAGTAAAGCATGTGGTCTTTGTCCCCTTGGTCCTCTTTCAGCCTTGTGCTTTCTTATTAACTTTTAAATACTTCAAATCTCCAGAGCACTGAATCCCCTTAACTCTTTCTGACAGAGACAGGAACTAAGGACAACTGACATTTTATAGGAGCTACTCAGCATTTCATTGTATTGATATGTATATGCACAATGGGTCAAATCTGAAGTCTCCTGAAATCAATGGAAAAATCTCTATTGACTCAAACAAGCTTTGGATCAAACCCCATTTGTTTATTTGCCCATCTGTGTTAACCTTTCATGTTTATCATCTTCTCCTATCAATATCCCTTGCTATAGGCAATCTTGGCAAGACTAAAAACATGGTGAAAATTAATGTTATCCTCATTATTCAACATATTAAAAGAAAAATAAAAACCAGATAATTTGAGTTTATTTCAAATGAGAAAAAGCTTGTGGCTGGAGAAAGAACAGCATTTAAATTACCAGATGTGGTACACTGGATTTTGTTGTTTCTTCAGTCTCTTATTGAGAAATTAATATGTGGAATTATATGTGAGTAAAGATATTCAAGGTGATCCAAACTAGAATGGGAAAATGTATAGGATGAATTAAAATCAGAAAAAGAGGGGAAAAAAAAAAAAAAAAAACCAGAACAAACTAGAAGAACAAAAAAAAATCCAAACAACAAAATCTCTCACATTGTTTGATTATATTATTTTAATTTTGGATTCCTTTTTACTTTTTATAAAACACATAACTCAGTGTGCAGATTCTCTGCAGTATATAAAAAAACCCATGAGATATGCTGATGCATAAAATATTGGCCCCAACATTACAGTATGTGCAAAATTCTGTGCAAAATTCCACACAACATTCAGATGTGCAGGGGAAGAGGAATTCCATATTTCTTGTCTAGATTAAAATGGGTGCATAATTCATCTGGTGCAAAATATATGCAATGTGCTTCCTTAATAATTTATATTTAAAAAAAGAAATTTTAACATTTGGCATCAAGGACAACTCTTGCAAAAGACTGACAGGAAAACTCATGTTAAAATAGGCTTTTGAATAAGAAAAGAATATATTTTTATTACCCTTCTCCCTCATTTTAATTAAAAAATACAACATAAACATTATCAACAGTATCAAAATTAAACCAAACTGGCCTAGGAAACCTGGGGCTGCCACTTTTGGTTTGCTCCCTAGAGCACCTCACTTCAATTTGCTCCATTCGGCCCCTGGAGAGCACTATCTCCAAAAAGGCAAATGTCAGCTCCTGCTCCTAGAGGGAAGGTGGCAGCCCTGATTCTTGGGGCTAGTTTTTACCTTCCCCTGGCAACTCCCAAACTGGCCTAGGAAACCTAGTGCTGCCACTTTTGGTTTGCTCTCTAGAGCACCTCACTTCAACTTCCTCCATTCACTGGAGCTGTTACCTCCACAGAAGATGTGCAGAAGAGTGACTTAGAAGCTGCCTCTACCACAGAGGGAAACAACTTAACTACAGAGTGTAATGAAGAGCCAGGTTCATCTGAAGAGGATGTAAGTTTTTCTACTGATCAGTGCCAGGACCCTAAGCCAAATGACCAGGAGAAAAGTGAGTACAGTGACCCAGACGTTGCCAAGAGCATCTCTAAGAAGTGAAAGATCTTTATTTACAACTTCAGTCAATCATTCATGCAAAGAATAAGATTCTTATCCTGCTCTGCATCTTTGCTTGGAAACAGTGGCACTCCAATGTCTCTACTTCAGGAGGAGACCCTGGAAAGCAATCTTTCTCACTACAGGATGCTGGCAGTGTCTATGAAAACATACTGTTAGTCTCAGGAAGTGCAGTTTCTTAGAGGAGCTTCAACTAAAAAGTAAAATCACCGAACAGAATTAGTTCTGTTCTAACCCAAATCAGGACACTACCTTTCTCTTTAGGCTTAGGACTTCTGGAATCCAGAAAGAAGTAGCCTTTCTCCTGTTCTCTCTGCTGCAGGAGCTGACTGAGGCTCTCAGTGCTGTGCTGGAGAGCACGTCTACCTATTCCAAATAGAAGGGGGAGACACAAAAGAAGATAAGAAGCATTTAGATAACGCTCTCAGGCACATGGTGTGATTCTTGGCGTGTCCTCATGGGTTTAAGAGCTGAACTCAATGATCCTATTGGGTCCCTTCCAGCTCAGACAAAACTACGATACTAAGATACTATGACTAAGCTTATCTAATAATTTTCAAATCACTTCCTTGGCATTGTATAGAAATACATAACCCTTACTACTAGATCTATGGTTTTCATGGATTTGCAATGAAAACAGAATCTAAAAATCTAAGAGGCTTTCTTATAGTTTAGGTGTTCATTTAAAAACATAAATAAAACAAAGGCAATGAGAAGAATAGCAGTCCACTTAAAGGTCACACAGGCGCTTAAATGACACAATAATAAGCAAACTATTGTAACATTTTAAAGGAAGATAAGATTACTCTTTATTTAACTGGAGGATAGGGAAGACTAAGTGAATGGGTTGAGGTCATCACGGCATTTGTGTCTGAGACCTTGAACTCCCTGCCTATTAAAACATCCTGCCAATAATACACACCTCATGATCTTATCAATCACCACAGGCTCCATAAATAGTGGGCAGGGGGTAGAGGGAACACTTCAAAATGTGATCTGATGTTTATGGAATCTGAAAGCAGAGAAAGAAAAATACACTATTTTTCTGTAAGAGGACCTGGGAAGCATAGGCACAGCTGAGTCTGAGAAATCATACTGTTTGCGATTACAACATATATAGCAGTCAGGATTGAACACAACCACAATTTGATGAGAGGTGTACATCATCACCCTTGTAACGCAACAGTGAAAGTAAACCTCTACACGTTAATATTAGCAGGGATCTATAGTCATCTTGGCCTGGTGGTGTAAAATACATCCTTATTAATTAATAAATTTTGGTGAAGTGTGAAGACAGAGACAGAGGATGAATTACCTGCACTGTTTCTCATAAAACAATGCAAGATCAGACTACTAAGTTAAAGAAGACATACTTTAGAAAGTGTCTGTTTGGATAGCTAAAATGAAAAAGAAACATACAGAAAATACACTAGTGACAACAAAAATCAATGTACTTTATTGATGTATGCAAATATGTATGTACATAAGTGCAGAAAGATTGAGTGTAATACGAACAACGTGTCACTGGACATCTTGCAATAATGGCTGGTATTTCCTCCAAAGTTGTTCTTGTATTTGTGTGATCACACAATAACAATAACCAGTCCTGCATAACAGAACATCTAGTTAGATGGTGCCAAAACTGAGGAATTAAATGACTTTGCAGTGGCATTCCAGATTATGGTGCAGTTCAGGGATGATACAATTTTGCATATTGCAAAACCTTTATCTGTAGATTCCTAGCACTTGGACAGAAAAGAGGAAAAGTGTTATTAAAATTTAACTTTTTATTTTCTACAATATAATGCACTTCAGAGGGAGTAGAATTTCACTGCCTACTTTTAAACCGAGTTTTCAATTTTATTTGTAGACCTCAAACTACTTTTTAACTTCTAACTACTCAGTTGTATTTTTTACTAATATATATTAGTACATTTGCTCACTGGAGACTTCAGAGACTCTACACTTTCACATGAGCCTTGTGCATATCCTTTTTAAAATCTGTACAATTTTACTACAGAATGTACAGGCATATATGTGGCAGAATTTAAGGGAATAAATATACTTTCTGCTTTGTTGTACTTTTTTTTCCTAATATGTTTGTTGGTTCATGAAATTTTTCGATGGCAATGTTGCCCATCACAGATGACAGTAAAAATGGAATGTTTGTGTTATCCTAAAAAAAGAAAGACAGCATAATCACACAATAGTTCAATAATTCAATAATTCTTGAAATTGTGTGATAGAAATGAAGACATGTTAAAATTTATTGCCAGATAATGTATATTACATAAAAGTGAAACAAAATTATTGTCTGCTCACATTAACTGAGAACAGAGAAATGGTTTCAGATATTAACTGCAGTCAGATTGCAGCATTATATGAGAGCACCCTGCAACTGCAGTTGGTTACAATCTGGCTACCAGGGAAGTGGCCTGGGCAAAACCACTACAGTAAGGCTTAGTATTTCACATGAAATGCTATCTCTTTGTTTGACCTGGAAGATTTACATCACCATCTCAAGTAATTGTTTGATTTGAGCAGTATTCTGGCTTGCATCATCTTCACAACCTTGAAGTGAAGTTCATCAGCATTATAAGCTGTTGTGCTGAAGATCAGTGTTCAGTAGACCACTTCTAAAACATCATCCACTAAGTCTCCTGCTCTGAATCATCAGAACAGCTAAATCTGAAATTGCCTTGCCTTTGCCACTCTTAAAATCAAAGTCTGAGGTTTTGACATCAGTGATTATGGGCAATTTCCTGCCAGAGAGATATTGTCAACAACTCTGCACACTGAAAGTTGTAGCTAGAGTCTTTTGCTCAATCTCTGTATAATTTTGCTTAGCTGGTGCTAAAGATCGTTGTGCATAAATAGTGAGTTTGCTTCTGTGTTGAAGTATAAGAAAAATAATTTTTGATAATTGAAGAAGATACACATACTTTGGCCTGAAGTTCTACAGAGCTGGAATCTTGCTATTAAACACTTGTTGAATTAGGGAAAGAGCAGCTCTGAGATGCAGCAAGAGGGAGAAAGAAACCCCAGGGCAGAGGGATTGCTGTGTAAAAACAACAGAACACCCCGGGTCCTGGGTTCTGCTAGTATAGGGTTAGTGTTCGCACAAGAACCTGAGAAAGGCCACACCCAGGATAGACAACCAAACCAGCCAATGGGACATCATACCAACATCATGCATACTATATAAAAGGGACTGTGGCAAAGGGAGTGAGTGGCAGTTTTTGACACACGCAAACCTTGGCTCAATGGATCTCACTTTATATTGTTTGTTTAAATATTTCCTTGATGTCCTGCTGTTTCTCCATTCTTCGTATTGTTCTGTTAAACTTGCCTTATCTGAAACCACAGAATTTTGCATTTCATTTCTAATTCTCCTTCGTACCCTATTGGGAGAGGGGAAGTGACAATGCGTCAGCAGCTGCATGTGGCTGAGCTGCTGGCTTGGTCTAAACCACAACAACTTAAGACGACAGGCCTTTGTTTATATATATGTTAGTCTGTAGCATTTTGAAAGGTTAAGAGTGAGTTTCCGTCAAGCCAATTCCTTATCCAGAGAGTGGTCCACCCATCAAACCCATATTCCACTAGCTTGGAGACCAGGATGTCATGCAGGACAGTGTTGAAGGCTTTGCTCAAGTCCAGGTAAATGACGCCAGTTGTTCTCCCGCTGTCTATTGATGTCGTAACCTCTTCATAGAAGGCCACCAGATTTGTCAGGCACAATTTACCCTTGGTGAAGCCATGTAGATTATAGCAAATTACCTCTTCATTATTCTTCTCCCTCAGCAGTTCCCCCAGGAGGGTCTGCTCCATGATTTTACCAGGCACAAAGGTGAGACTTTCTGGCCTATAGTTTACAGGATAATCCTTCTTCCCCTTTTTAAAAATGGGGGTTATTTTCCCTCTTTTCCAGTCAGTGGGGATTTCACCAGACTGCCATGACTTCTGGAACACAATAGAGAGTGACTTAGCAACCTTGTCCTCCAATTCCCTCAGTACCCGTGGGTGTATCCCATCAGGTCCCATGGAGTTGTGAACCTTCAGGTTTTTCAGTTGGTCATGAGCCTGATCTTCACTTATCACAGGCAGTTCCATCTTCCCGNGTCTGCTCCATGATTTTACCAGGCACAAAGGTGAGACTTTCTGGCCTATAGTTTACAGGATAATCCTTCTTCCCCTTTTTAAAAATGGGGGTTNAAAGCATCTATTGAGAAGCTCAGCCTTCTCCATGTCATCCGTCACCAGTTCTCTTGTTTCTTTTCTGAGGGGGCCCACATCTTTCCTAGACTTCCTATTTCCATTAGTATATTTGTAGAAGTGATCACTATTCCCCTTGATTTCCCTGGCTAGATTTGACTCCCACTGAGCTTTAGCATTCGTAACCAATTCCCTTGCTCTCCAGACAGCTTCTCTGTATTCCCCCCATTCTAGCTGACCCTTCTTCCACTCCTTATATAGACTCTTTTACAAGACAGCATGTCCAGGAGCTTCTTGTTCATCCAGACAGGTCTCCTAGCATTCTTCCCTGCCTTTCTCTCAGTTGAAATACATAGCTTCTGGACACTGAGAAGGTGATCCTTGAAAACTGACCAGCTGTCCTGGGCCCTGCTTCCCTCTAGGGCTTCATCCCACAGTACTTTAGCCATCAGATCCCTGATGCGATCAAAGTCTGCACGTCCAAAGTCCAGGGTCAAGAGCCTAGAGAATATCCTCTTAGGAACCCGGAGGAACTTGAATTCCAGTGCTTCATGGTCACTGCAGTCAAGGTTGTCCCTCAACCTTACATTGGCCACTAGTCCTTCCCTGTTGGTAAGAACAAGGTGCAGCAGAGCACCTTTACTACTTGGTTCCTCTACCATTTTGAGGAAGAAGTCATTGATGCACTTGAGGAACATTCTGGATTGCTGGTGCCTCGCTGTGTTGTCCCTCCAGCAGCCTAGAGAATATCCTCTTAGGAACCCGGAGGAACTTGAATTCCAGTGCTTCATGGTCACTGCAGTCAAGGTTGTCCCTCAACCTTACATTGGCCACTAGTCCTTCCCTGTTGGTAAGAACAAGGTGCAGCAGAGCACCTTTACTACTTGGTTCCTCTACCATTTTGAGGAAGAAGTCATTGATGCACTTGAGGAACATTCTGGATTGCTGGTGCCTCGCTGTGTTGTCCCTCCAGCAGATGACAGGATGGTTGAAATCCCACATGAGGACCAGGGCCTGTGAGTGTGAAGCCACTTCTGTCAATGGATCCATGTCCAAGTGGAAGCCAGTAACAAGTGGAGTCCCTCAAGGATCAGTACTGTTATCAGTCTTGTTCAAGATCTCCGTCAGTGACATGGAAAGTGGCATCAAGTGCTCGCTCAGCAAGTTTGCCGATGACACCAAGCTGTACGGAACGGTTGATACACTGGAGGGGAGGGATGCCATGCAGAGGGACCTGGACAGGCTGGAGAGGTGGGCCCATGCCAACGTCATGAAGTTCAACAAGAACAAGTGGAAGGTCCTACATCTGGGTCAGAGCAATCCCAAGCACCGATACAGGCTGGNTGGGTGTAAGCTAGAGGAGGGGAGATTTAGGTTGGATATTAGGAAGAAGTTCTACATTATGAGGGTGGTGAGACAGTGGAACAGGTTTCCCAGAGAGGTTGTGGAAGCCTCATCCCTGGAAGCTTTTAAGACAAAGCTTGATGGGGCCCTGGGTAACCTATCTAGTGGATGGTGTCCGTGCCAGGCAGTGGGGTTGGAACTAGATCATCTTTGAGGTCCCTTCCAACTCTGACGATTCTATGATCCTATGATCCTAAAAGTCTCTCCAGCAAGAGATAAAAAAGGATTACACTAGCCCGTATGCAGGAAAGGAGGTGCTCTTCTTGTGTTTACCTCCTGGGAAAGGTGCATACTGGAGCTCAGATAAGGTAAGGAAATGACCATCATGGGACTAGAACACAAGGTCTAGGCTTAGCATTTTGAAAGCTAACACTTGTTATTTGCTGTCATTTATCATTATTTTTCTTTTAAATATTTCATTTATGTGTTTTACATAAACCGTATATGAATAGGTACTGCTTTTGAATATGACCAAGGCTTAAAGGTAGCTTTCTGAAGTCATCACAAATATCAGCTTACTTCTGGTAATGGAATGCAAATATTATGATGAAAGTGGGAGAAATAGGATGTAGTACCTGTGATGAGTTATTCACTGGTTCCCTTTTGTTCCATATTTCATATAATACTCAGAAATGTATGCTGGACATACCTAAACAGAGAACAGTGGGCACAGTTAGTGGTGTACCAGTAGGTGTGATCATTTTGTGACTGCAGAACCTTGCTGAAAACAGGCAGCAAAAAGACTGATGTTAGAACTTCTACCACTATGCTTGTAGGGTTGCTGACAGAAGATGTGGCTGACAAGCTAGACTCTAAAATATATCTTTACATATTAACAGTGTAACTTTCTTATTTTTGTCTTCCTTAAGTTTGGATGGTGTCCACTCTTAATAGTAAGAGTTGTTTGTGTGTTTTTTTGGGGTTTTTTTTGCTTTGTTTTGTTTTCTTTTTTGTTTGTTTGGTTTTTTTGTTTTCCAGAAAAGATTTTTGTCAGAAACAGAATATTGCTTTTAAGGAACAAGCATTGGCATTGTCTGAGCAGCTTCCTAGGCATAACTTTCCAAATGGATATTCACATTCTAATTATCTTCTAAGTTTTCAGAAGGGAGCCAAACATACTTGTGTTCAACCTTTTATTTTTCCTCTTAGTAGCACATAAGAATAATGAAATAAGAATTAAGTAAATTCTTTTCCAACTGAATTCTATGTATAAGGTAAACTATGGGGGTTTTTGTCATTAAAATTCTATTCCTCTCTTTATTGCATCTTACTGATGAATCCCAACAGCCTTGAGTCTTGCTTAAGAAAAACACAGTTGGCCCAGATTCATAGATTTTTTTAATCACTGGATTTTACTGGTATTCAGTAACAAAAATTGACTATTACAAAAATAGGGCAGTTAGAATATGAATTGCAACAATATAACAAAAACAAAGTTATGTTTTTGATAAATCCATTCTCAGAGCTTGGGAATGGTATCTAGGCAACTAACTATGCAGTGGTTTAATCAGTTAAGATCATTGACCATTATAAAGCAGGATTTTCCCAAGGAGTGGTGTGCATATATATAAAAGATATATGGGGTTTTTTTTTATTTTCCTAAAATGTATCAATTGTTTAGTACTAAAATTTTGTCTATAACACAAACCACTAATTTTTACTTCAAATACTGTAGCAATTAACCTTAGGTCTCAAAGAACTCAGAAGATAGTAGTGTCAGTATTCCTAGTTTAAAAATAAGAAAAATGAGATACAGGAAAAAAAACCCCAAACTTGCTCTAAAACAACTATCAGAACAGTGCTGTAGGCAGGAAAATAAAAATCATACATTGTAAAAATAAAGCTAAACTGATTTTTTCATTATTTGAGGTGTTTTGACACACAATTGAAGTGAAAGATTGTTATGGTTTGGGTTAGAACAGAATTAATTCTGTTCAGTAACTGTATTTTCTAAAGGTATTCCATCCCATGAACTGGACTGTTCCTTTAAGAAACCTGAGATTCCTGCAGCCCTTCCCCCCCCCGCCCCCCAGGGGGCAGGAAAGCCAGGGGAGTGCTGGGTTTTTCTGCTGGACTTTTGTTAACTGGTGGGCACGAGGAAGCTCTCTTTCTGCTGGGACTTTTGCCGAGCTGCATTGCTGTCTGTCGGTGCTACCTGAGACCCACGTGGAGCTGTTTTCTGGACGGGGAGAGCTGGCCCCGGGACACTGCAGCACTTGCGATCTCGATCCTGCTGTAATTATCAGTATAGAGGGGAAGTGGCTTTCGGTATTTAGGTCCTGTATATATTTATATTCGTTTCATTTATGTTTGCTGTTGTTATTAAAACAGTTCTTAGTTTTTAACTTCCAATCCAGTCTCTCCTTTCACTGCCGTGCGTGGGGGTTGGGAAGAGCCCCTAAACCCACCACAAAGATGAAAGACAAAATGGCAAACACCATACTGGGATATAGAAACATAAATGAATTCTGTGCGATACATAAATTTATCCTCTGGTTTTCATGGTAAGACCTTAGCTAAAATGTGGTATTCAATTCTGACTGCTGAACTTCAGAGTTAGAACTGGAAAGTGCACACAGAAAAGGAGACAGTGATCAGAAGTCTTCCACTTTTTGATTTACTGCAACTTCAGGGGAAAGAATCACAGAATGTTAGGAGTTGGAAGGGATGTCGAAAGATCATCTAGTCCAACACCCCTGTCACAACAGGATTCCCTACACCAGGTCACACAGAAGCTCGTCCAGACAGGTTTTGAATAAGTTCTCAGAAGGAGACTCCACAACCTCTCTGGTTAGTCTGTTCCAGTGCTCTGGCACCCTCACTGGGAAAAAATTTCTATGTGCATGCACATGGAACTGCCGATGCTTCAGCTTACAATGATTGCCTCCTATCTTGTCACTGGGCACCAACGAGAAGAGCCTGACCCCATCTTCCTGACATTCACCTTTCACATACTTAAAAGCATAGATGAGGTCACCCTTTAGCCTCCTCTTCTCCAAGCTAAAGAGACCCAGCTCCCTCAGCCTTTCCTCAGAAGGAAGATGTTCCAGCCCCTTCATCATCTTTGTGGCTCTGAGCTGGACTCTTTCCAGCAATTCCCTATCCTTCTTCAACTAAGGGGCCCAGAACTGGACACAAGATTCCAGATGCAACCTCACTAGGGAAGGGTAAAGGGGAAAAAGAACGTCTTATGACCTACTAACCACACCCCTTCTAATCCACCCCAGAATCCATTGGCCCTCCTGGCCACAAGAGCACACTGCTGCCTCATGGTCATCCTTCCACCCACCAGGACCCCCAGATCCCTTTCCCCCTCACTGCTCTCCAACAGCTCAGACCCCAACCTACAATGATCCATGGGGTTAGTCTTTCCCAGCTGCAAGACTAGACACTTGCCCTTATTGAATGTCATTCAGTTTCTCCCTGCCCAACTCTCCAGCCTGTCTAAGTCATACTAAATGGCAGCACAACCCTCCCGTGTGTCAGCCACTCCACCCAGTTTAACATGCTTTAAATGCTTGTATGTTTTTGGATTAATACATTCAAAACTGAAAAAGAAAATGTATGAGGAAAGACCTTTTAGAATTAGTTTTCAATGAAAAATTTTTCACCACAGGAGATAAATATATATAAATATAGAGTGACCTTCAAAGTCACCCCACAGAAACCATAATCTCCCAACTAAATGTTTCTTCATTGCGGAACAAAAAGATTCTAACCTCAGCTTTTATGCCTTGTTTCTCTCATCTTTAAAGGTTTTCTGTCTTTCCTCAAATCAATATCTTCAGATTTTTGTTTTTTCAAGATCTTCTAAAAGGGAATTTTAGTTTCAAACAGTCACAAAAAACATCCTCCGACAACTTCTCTGTTGTTCATTTCCTCCTCTTTCTTCCCTAATGATTTTCCTTTGACTTCTAATAGCTTTCATTTCAAGGATCCAAACCTGAGTCATTGATTTCCAAAGAAATCAAAGATGTGATTAATTCCACTTAAGTTTCTATATTAAGCAGATACTTCTGAGCTAGACAACTTATGCTCCCCTTATAGTCAGAAAATGAAAGTACATACTGCAAAGACAGAATTCTTCTCACATATTTCTACCTATTTTAGGATGAGACAAACTACATTGAGATGAACCACTTTTGGTTAAGTAATTCCATCCCTGGACATGATTCAATTAAGTGCATAAAAATTGTTCACTGGCTTGTACTGTAACTAGTGGAGAACAAATTGGTATAGTTAATGTACTTTTGGGATCTATTTTATTTGTCTAAAATAAGTGCCAGTATTTAGTTATATTATTCAAACCTCCTAATGCCCATATTATACTGAAAATAATCTCTATCCCCTTCTTAATTGTACATTATATTAAAGCATATTTTCTCTCTTTGACGCTTCAGGAAGATGTTAGTCTCTCTCAATCCACTTTCTGTTCAAGATTTTTCTCCAAAATTGTCTCCCAGTTCTAAATATTATAGTTATTTCAGTAAATTATCTTAATAGTTTCCTCAAAAGAGTGTTCTATGCTAAACAAAATACTTGCTAATTCCATTTTTATATGGTAACAGTAGATTTTTTTGTTTGGTTGGGTGTTTTTTTTGTTTTGATGGCTTGTGTTCATCTCACCCAACATTAGCCACATATGGTAACATATCTAATCTATATTTGAAGAACAAACTGCGTTGGTAGTCTATAGAAAGAGAAAGCATCTCTGAAGAGGTATTTATCCGCATGTAGACGGATATCAGAAACGATTATTGAGATGAATTACCTTTCCCTGTAGATCACTAAACTTGGGTAAGATTAATATGATTCTTAGTCTTGATGTAATTTTGCACAACTTCCACTCTCTATGCTGCAAGTAGCAGCCTTTTGTCCACTTGAAGGAAATTCCTATGTAAATATAGTAATCTGAGTTCTCCTCTAATCCTCATAATTTTCATTGAAGTAATTTCATGGATTTGGCTGATGTTCACTGCAGATATACGTAGATAAAACTAAGAGGAAAATATGGTTCAAGGTATTCTTTTAATCTTGCAACTTCTCTCTAAATTTCAAAAAGTAAAACACTGTTATGAACTGTAGGATTATCTGGTAGTGAAAATGAACATCGCTTCACTGAAGGCAGTGTCTCTATGCTGATTTACATAAGCTGACAATCATTCAGTGTCTGTACATGGGAATGGACAAAAAAGATAATGACTAGTTGCCTTTATTTAAGCATTTGTTTTTTTAAAAATATGTTTGTTAAAAGACATTTCTCTGGGATTTCATTAATCACTTTTTACAAGATTCTTGTGAAATAGATAAGGCCTGATACAATATGTTCTGGGCCTTGTCAAACAAGTCAAATCTATCCGTAATTCACAGTAGGAAGAATATTCTGTATATAAAATTATCCACAAACTGTAGCTGAACAATTCAATACTCAATCTGCAAAAAGCCAAAAGGAATAAAAACCACATAAGGAATTCTGATCTGAAAAATTATTTTCTTTCTAATTTCTGATTTATGGTGACAGCTCATCTTACATCGTATCACTTTAATGCAGAGCAACAAACCTGTTTTACAGAAGGAGACAGTCAAGAAAAGGAAAAAGAAACAAAGGTGTTCAGAGAACTTCTCAAACATCCTTATGCTATCAGTTTGGACAGTGAGCAGTCAATCCAAATTTAGCAGGCAGATGGAGAAATAGCAGATGAGTAAGTAGATCTCTTTTTATTTGAGGAGCTGGCAGATGCTGTGGTTCACCACTCACCTGAGTTATGTTTTACACAGGTTAGCATGTCTATAATTTACAACGAGAAAATGTAGTTAGCAGAATGAACAAGCTAAGCATCTGGTTTACATCACTAACTGGAGTTGTGGTTCTTTAGGTAGTCTGAGAAAAGGAATCTGACAGAAGAAAAAAATCCCATTGTTTATAAAAGATCTTAAGACTGTTTATTGACAGAACATCTCTGACCCTGATGAACTTACAGGATACAGCTCAGCCTTAATTTTGTGACTACTTGCATTTAAAATTCAGATAATTTTGAAGGAAACTATAAGTCATCTTCAGAAAAAGTCAATTAAAATTTCAGTGATCACTTACACTTTGCTCTGGAGATGTTAAAATCATGGAGTATGACTTGATTGAAATTTTCTCTAAATGAATCTGTAACTACTTTCAGGCGGACATCCAAAATTCTTGAAAAGTCCTACCAAAGGCACTATCTTGTTTCAAATAGACCAGCCTAGCATTTTTGGCAAAATCAAGACTGTTCATTAGCAGAAGTGGGTAACTTCTTCAGTATGCAATAATCTTTTCTTTAAAGTATTTTTAAGGTAATATCTGAATACTATATTAGAACAGTATTCTGCTACGGGAAGTAGCATTTTTTTGATTAAAAATAAAACTGAAAACCTGATTGCCTGTGCTGAATAAAGATCCCAGTCAATTAGGATCATGGGATCATAGGATTGTCAGAGTTGGAAGGGACCTCAAAGATTATTGAGTTCCAACCTCCCTGCCTGGCAGGTACACCATCCACTAGATCAGGTTGCCCAGGGCCCCATCAAGCTTTGTCTTAAAAGCTTCCAGGGATGAGGCTTCCAGGGATGAGGCTTCCACGACCTCTCTGGGAAACATGTTCCACTGTCTCACCACCCTCATAGTGTAGAACTTCTTCCTAATATCCAACCTAAATCTACCTTCCTCTAGCTTACACCCATGTGTCATTTAAAATTAAGATGTTATCTAACTGTTACTCTCTGTGTTTGCCAGCCTTCCATCCAGCACTGACTGGAGTTCTGTGTATGAATGTCTAATATTTCTAAACTATGCTATGTACTATTTGTACAAAAAAAATGTTCATATTGTTGTACATAGATGTACTGGAAAGCTATCTCTAGAGTAAGCAAGTTTTCAAAATTGGGGAGTTATAAACTGGAAAGGAACCATTACACATACGTGAGTTAGGCTGAAAAGAAAATTTGTTCTGCGCAACCATAATAGTGGCTTATTTCATGTCTCAAGGAGACAAAGACAGACACTTCATAAAAAAAATAAACCATTCTTCTTAGACAGAAGTGGAGATGAATTTCATGTTTCGATGTAAAAGGTGGAGAAACATTGCTTTGTTTTCATTACACAAGTCATTTAAAAAATATAAGTTGTATATAATTTTCATATGCATTTAATAAGGGACTACAGTTAAAATGTGGGGGCTAGTGTAGGCTCTGTAATTTACTCATTCATTTGCCTTCTACAGCCTTTCCCTCTCTGAATACTACCTGTAAATGTAAATGAATGTTTGTATATCCTTGGTTTTTTAGAGTCACAGAATAATGCAATCATTGAATAATTTAGTCTGGAAGAGACATCTTCAAGTCAGCTTCTCAAGTGTAAATTCAAGGTTAGATCAAGTAGGTTAGGACTTAGTCCACTCAGGTTTCTAATATTTTGAAGGATGGACAGTCCACAACTTCTCTGGGCATGTGTTTTATTGTCTGTTCATCTTCAGAGTGTGAAAATAAATATTTCCTAATACCAAGCTGGAATTTTCCCTGTTGCAATTTATAAACAACTATTAAACTTTCCACTCTATGACCAGTCTGGCTAATTGGGTAGTGAGGTGGATTGTGAACTGGTTGAAGGACAGAAGCTAGAGACTCGTGATCAAAGGGATGGAGTCTAGTTGGAAACCTGTGTCTAGAGGAGTCCCTCAGGGGTCTGTATTGGACCAATATATTCAATATATACTTTTCAATATATTCATTAATTACCTGGATGAGGGAACAGAATGTGCTGTCAGCAAGTTTGTTGATGACACTAAACTGGGTGGAGTGGCTGACACACCAGAGGGTTGTGCTGCCATTCAGCAAGACTTAGACGGGCTGGAGAGTTGGGCAGGGAGAAATTTAATGAGATTCAATAAGGCCAAGTGTAGAGTTTTGCAGCTGGGAAAGACTAACCCCATGTATGAGTATAGGCTGGAGACTGACTGGTTGGAGAGCAGTGAAGGGGAAAGGGATCTGGGGGTCCTGGTGGGTGGAAGGATGACCATGAGGCAGCAGTGTGCTCTTGTGGCCAGGAGGGCCAATGGATTCTGGGGTGGATTAGAAGGGGTGTGGTTAGTAGGTCATAAGACGTTCTTTTCCCCCTTTACTCTTCCCTGGTGAGGTCACATCTGGAATCTTGTGTCCACAGAAACACAGAATCACAGAATAATTATGGTTGGAAAGGACCC
>VWZX01002813.1:0-11523 GCA_013399015.1 Galbula dea
CAAGAAGACTGACAGCCATAAAGCTAAAACCAAGTGAAAGTTGAGGAACAGTCCTGGGAATTTTTTTTTCCTGACAGATAAACCCAAAGGCTCTTTTCAGAGCCACCCACTGTGTCACTAGAGAGCTAAATTACTTAAAGTATGTTTAGAAACAGTAACCTAAGGGTTATCATCGTGTATTTGTTAAAGTCTTCAATGAATTCTGATTTTTTTAAAATCTATTGCAACATTCTAAAAACTTGTGTTTGAGCCCCTTGGGGTTTTTTAGAAGAGCTCAATGATCGTATAGTTCGATTTCATTTTACAAGTTAAGTTTTTTGCTCGCTCCGTCTTGCTGCTAAGGTAATTATCTCGTAGCAAGAGAAACCCCATCCCTCCTCCCCTTTTATTCTCCACTGATACATTTGCACACACTGACATGAATTGAAAAGCGTAAGTACGGGCTACAAGGCTGTTTCAGAAGAATTTAATTTATTTCAAGCCTGTTAATTTACCTAAGCTGCCTCAAAGTGGGGCACGCCCTCAAAGGAGTTTAGCTGCCTCCCCAGCAATGTAGTGATAACAATTTGAGCACCATCAAGTGCTGCTCCTAAAGGGGGCATAACATTGCACCCAATCGCTGCGCACGCTTTGAACTCCCGTATGGGGCGGGCTCGAACGTAACAGCCAATTGGACGATGTACCCAAAACTTAAAAGGAACCCCGGAAGCCAGGAAAGTCCGTTTATTTCAGCCCTTCTCGAGGCAATTTGGGTGGCTCTTAAAAGAGCCGTTGGGTTTAAATGCGGAACAAGAGTTTCCTTCCACATAAGCTTACTTCTTGGGCGCCGCCTTCCTTGCTTTGGTCACTTTGGGTTTGGCCGCCCTGGACTTGGCTGCTTTGGGCTTTACTGTTTTCGCCTTAGCCGGGCTTTTTACTGCCGCTGCCTTTTTGGGCTTAGCAGCCTTAGTCGCCCTCTTGGGGCTCTTGGCCACTTTCTTCGCCGCCGGTTTCTTCACTTTCTTGGGAGTCTTCTTCGCTGCCACCACCTTCTTGGGCTTTTTAGCTGCGCTAACAGGCTTCTTGGCTGCTGACTTTTTGGGTTTAGTTGGAACCACCCGCTTCTTAGAAGCTTTCTCCTTCACTTCTCCAGGCTTTTTACTGAGGCGAAAGGAGCCCGAAGCGCCAGTACCCTTAATCTGTATCAGAGTGCCTTTGCTGACAAGGCTTTTAAGCCCCAGCTTGATACGGCCGTTATTTTTCTCCACATCGTAACCGTCAGCGGCCAGCGCCTTCTTGAGTGCGGCGAGAGAGATCCCCTTGCGCTCCATGGAGGCGGACAAAACCTTAGTGATCAGCTCAGTAACACTAGGGCTCGAAGACTTACGGGCTTTAGAACCGCCCACCACCTTCTTCGGTTTCTTTGCAGCAGTCTTATCAGCAGTGCCCGGAGCAACTGCAGCTGGCCCTGCCTCAGCAGCTGGGGTTGGAGCAACCTCCGACATGGCCACGCTACCACAGAACACAACAGTAACAGACACTGCGGCGGCACCTCCTTTTATAGCAGCGCGGCGAGCGCTGATTGGTGCGCTGCGGAGCACGCCCCTCCGCCTTGCGCGCTGCCGCTTGGTTGTGTTTCTTCCTTCTCAAAAAAGTGCCTTTTTCGTAAAAAAAACGTGACCGCGGCACATAATTTCTTAACATTCTTGTTGAGGGCAGAAGATTTTTTTTCCTTTTGAGGTTTCTTTTTTCTGAGAGCTAAAATGAATTTCATACAAGCCAATGATCCCTGAGTTTTGGGATGCCACGTAGAGCTGGACGGTTAGATTTTAATTTTTCCTTTTGAATTAATACTTTGCTTCTGACAGCACTGTCATAATGGCAGCAGATTCATGTGCCTCAGGCGGTTTTTCACCAAGGTGGTGCAAAATGGAGGTAATGTCCTGACGCTTTTTTATCTTAAATTAGATTTAAAAATAAGTAAGTAACACAAAGTAGTCCCTCAGCTCTGTATCTGGGTTGCTTACTGTAACACGGCTTCACCTCTTAAAATTAATGAAACGTTTTGACAGTAGTGCACTATTGATCTCTACCCTGAGCTACTAAAAAGTAAAAGGATCAGGGTTTTCACCAGAAACATTAATGTGAAAAAACATCTCTCTTAAATCATCTTCCAACATCTTCATGCATATTCAAGATCTTCAACAAACTTCAGCATCTCCTAAGAACAGACAGATAGATGTTCCTGAACCCTCATTTATATGCATCCTTGTATTAATAGTTTGGTGAACTGTATTCCTTTTTTTTTTTTTCTCCAAAATACTTTTTATCAAGTACAGTAAGTAAACATATTTTAAGAGATAGTTTAATTTTGTGCCTGCTTATACGCTGTACTTCAAGCATTTTGTGAGACAGAATCACTTGTAGAGGAAAGAAATTATGGTGTGTATATTTTCTTTATGAAAAACAGAAGAAAGGCTACAGGCATTTCTTTAATAAAATAATATAGATCAAGTAGCTTAATCAAAGAATTATGACCTCAGAACTGCCAAGATAAACTAGGGTATGAGTTTTCAAGCCCATGAGATTTTTGATATTGGAAAAACTGAGTAAACATAAAATGATGTTTTCTTCAGATGAGTTGGATAGAAGACACATTCTAAAATATGTAGTACAATGTGGGAATAAGTAGAAGACCTTGGTGATTATTTCATGTGATTGAAAATGCAGTTACTTGGCTTCTTTCTCTTTTTCTTTGAGTAATGTAATATTACAGTCTGTCTAGTGGAGTTTTGGTGATGGAGGAAAGTGTTTTAAGAGCTTTTCAATGGCGCTGGTTTACCATGAATAGGGTGCACATGAGGTCTCAGAAACTGCCAAGAGATGTGGCAGCATTTCGGGGGGGCTTTTGGCTAGAGAAGATAAAAAGTAGGACATTGTATGTGAGAGTATAAAACCAGAAGATCACATCAATTTTGAACCCATGTTTGTACCGATGCTATGTTTCACAGTGGTTTCAGTTGTGGACCCCACAGTGAATTACAGGTAGTGAGCTACACTGTCACAAAAATGAATCCATTGGGAAGGACAGATACCGTCGAGAAATTTCTGGGTGTTAGTTCTGTAGCGTACATATTTCCTTCAAATTCTGTATCTTACTCTGTTGTATCCACTTACATCAGAGTCAGCCTACTAGTAGTTTTACCTCTAAATTATTTTAAACCTTTTCCTGATTTTAGGCTAGGCCTCTATCCTTCTTCCAAACACCTGATGTAGCAGCACAGTCCTGAAGCAGTCTATATGCTTTCCTAAATGTAGGGAATATTTTAGCAGACCGAGGACATGACATCTTCTCGAGAGCCTGTTTGCACAACCCAGCCCACTATCCTGAGGGCTATGTCCTTGAAGATAGGGAAAAATAGTAAGGCTGTAAACAGGACAAGATGGAGATAGGCAAGGTATGCTAACTGTAGAACCTAGGGGGGCGTTGTTGTAACAGTGTGTGTGTGGATTTGAATGTAGCCACTTATGTTAGAAACAATTAGTAACAAAGTGTGTGAACAAGTTAGTTTAGCCTACAGTAGCTTTGCTTTATCTGTGTGAACCCCGTAAGACCCTATAAAAACTGCTGTAATGTAAACAATAAACGAAGTTCACTCGTACCTCCATGAGGACTCCGTGAATATTCGGGTCAGATCTTCCTACACCTAAAAGCTCCAAAATTTTGCCTACGTATCTGGACTTATCAGTTTGGAATTTTTTGCAACCATAATGGTTTTAGGCTCAGCAAAAGAGGAAATGAAAAGAGATCTTGCCAATATTATCAGGTAGAGGAAAGTTAAGAGGAAATAACTGTATAAGTGCTCCTTAATTCTTTTATTTTGAGGGGCAGCCTTTTAGAAAAAATTTCATTACTTAACTGAAATGTTATCTTCACAAAAAAAAAGATCTTAACATTTTGTTCTTTCCTCCTTTCTCTGATATTAAGTTCCAGGTTAAACAACCCCAACTCTTATCAGCCTTTTTTCAAAGGAGAGATGGTCCAGCTCTCTGATCAGTTTTGTGGGCCTCCTCTGGACCCACCTGAGCATGTCAATGTCTTTCTTGTACGGTGATCCCAGCACTCAAGTCAGTAATCCAAGTGGGATCTCATGAGTAGTGAGGGGTAGTGGGGAGGAATCACCTTCCTTGACCTGGTGGCTGTGCTTCTTTTTATACAGCCCAGGATAGGATTGGCTTTCTGGGCTGCAAGCGCACACTTCCAGCTCATGTCTGACTTTTATCCACCACTATCTCCAAATTTTTCTCTGTAGGGTTACTGTCCATCAGTTCATCCCTTAGTCTGTATTGATATTGGGGATTGCCTCGGCTGAGGTGCAGGACATTGTACTTGGCCTTGTTGAGCTTCATGGGGTTCACAGGGGCCCACTCCTCGAGCCTGTTGAGGTCCCTCTGGATGGCATCCCTTCCCTCTAGTATATCAACTACACAACTCAGTTTGGTGTCATACACAGAGTTGCTGAGGGTGCACTCAGTCAATCCTACTATCTATGCAATTGATTATGATATTATTCAATATTGGTCCCAGCACAGACCCTTGAGGGACACCATTCATTACTGGTTTCTGTTTGGATATTGAGCCATTGACTACAACTCTTTGGATGCAACCATCTAACCAGTTCCTTATCCAGCAGTCCTTCATATCCATACTTCTTATCATCTCCCTGTTTTCCATATGCTTTGATATAGGAGGATGTGCTCCATGATCTTACTGGGTGCTGAGGTGAGGCTGACTGATCAGTAGTTCCCAGTGTTCTCCTTTTACCTGTTCTTTATAACAAAGGAATATCACACCATTTTTGAAATGGGTGTGATACTCCCTTTTCTCAAATTGCTGGGGATTTCACCTGACTGCCCTGGACTTTCAAATATTATGATGGAGAGTAGCTAGGCATTACATCTACCAATTTCCTTAGGACCCTGTGATGAATCTTGTCAGTTTCCATGGGCTTGTGTATGTGTCCTCAGATGGTGTTGAACCTTCTCTTTTCCTACAGCAGGAAGCACTTTGTTCTCCTAGTCCCTGCCTTGAGGTTCAGGGACTCAAGATATGTGGGAAGACTGATTGCCAGTGGAAACTGAGGCAAAAAAATTATTGTGTACCTCAGCCTTCTTCATGTCAGTTGTCACTAGATCTCCTGCCTTATTTATTCGGGGGTACAGTTTCTTTAGTCTTCCTTTTCTGATCATTGTCCATGCAGAAGACCTTATTCTTCTTCACATCCCTTGCCAAATCCATCACTGGATGTGCCTTAGCTTTCCTGATCCTATCCCTATGCACCTTTCCAGCATCCCTATATTCTGCCAAGAATGCCTGTCCCTGCTTCCACTGTCTGTGCATTTCTTTCTTGTATTTCTGTTTGACCTGAAGGTCCTTACTTAGCCATATTGGTCTCCTACCTTCCCAGCCTGTTTTCTTACATGTAAGAATCAAGAGCACTTGTTCTCTAAGAAAAATGTCCATTAAAAGCTGCCAGATCCATTCTGCTCCCCTATACCTTAAGGCAGTTTTCTAGGGGGTCCCATCCACTAGCTCATAGAATCATAGAATCATAGAATGGCTGAGGTTGGAAGGGACCTTGAAGATCATCTAGTTCCAACCCCTCTGCCATGGGCAGGGACACCACATGCACTAGACCAGGTATTAAACCCCTTATTAAACTGAAAGTTTGCTATACTAAAATTCAGGGTCTTGACTTTAGATTTTATGTTTTTCCTAGTTTATATCCCTCAAGTTCATGACGGGCCTAAGTGCAGGCTGCAGCCCATGCTGCCATCAATCTTGTCTTCTCCAGTTAGTTCATTTGTGTTGGTGAGCAACAGGTCCAGTAGTAGTGTTTCTCCTCTGTTTGGGCTGTCTTTCTCAATTAAAAAATTATCCTCAACATGCTTCAAGAATCTCCTGGATGGCTTACAGCTTGCTGTGCCACTTTTCAGCAGATGTCAGCTTGATGGAAGTTCCCCAGCAGGATCAGAGCCTACAAGTATGATGCTACCTTAGCTAAGTCATAAAGCTTCATCAACATCCTCTCCTTGATTGGGCAGCCTGTAATAAATACCATGAGGTTTCCTGTTCTGGCTTGGCCTCTAATTTTTGCCCACAAGCTCCTAACTGTTCATCGCTGTGTATCAAAGACAGCTTTGTATTTGTAGCATTGGTGAACAGCAGCTCCTTCCCATTGTGAGGTATGCTGGGGTATGAGGCAGCACCTCTCTTCCTGGGCTATTCACTCCATAAAGAGCCTCAGTAAAGGTGCTGCACCAGATGGCCAAGTTTTCATTTGCATTTCAAGATGGTGAGAGCAACATTTTAGTTTTGACTTCTGACTGGCCCCTGCAACAGTGTGGGTCTTTTTTTTTGTCCAGGTGAATTGAGAAATGACAATCATTTAATGGAACACCTTGTTGCAGAACGGAACTGTCCTGTATAGTCTCCTACAAGCCAGACAGTATGGGCAGAGATTGAGTGACTGAGCTACTTTCTAGCTGTCAGGTGCCCGGGCCTGGAGATCAATGGTGGAAAGCTGTGCTACAGGAATGGGAAGAGTGAAGTCAGGTGCAGTATTTCAGGATGCAGAAGACATCTAAGCTACCCTTCCTCATTGTGTGCTGTGATAGATGATCAGCAGAGCATTGCAAGCCTCAGACAGCTGAGACATTGGACAGTTGATATCTATCCATTGCTCCTTTCCAGACATTTTGAGGCTGGAAAGACCTATGCATTTTATAAAGAGCTCATGCTCCTCTCCTCCCAGGTAATACTCAGAAAGTCACACTGGGCTTTTTGCTCCCAGAAGCCACTTTGGTTGTTTGCTACAGTCCCTAGCTGCTGTTTCTTCCTTCTTTCTCCTAAAAAAAAGTGTTACAGGCCTTGCAGATTATTCTGACAGCTTCCCTGACAAGGTTGCTCTGTGTGCAGCCCAGTATTCACAGAATAAGTGAAACCTATCCACAAAAATGAGATCAGCAAAGTCAGTGGCATGTACCTAAGACACCTCTAATTTTTGATGATTCCTTCTCTTAACCTGGCTCTTGAGTACCCTGTCTGCCCCACTTGTTAGTAGGACCACTGCAGAGGAAAGTGTGGAGCCACCACCGGTATCTGCTTACCTACAGGACACTGCCAGCTATCACTTAGGCATACAGGGTCCCGGGGTAGGTGGTCAATGAGACTCAATTTTGATACACAGGTTCTGTGGGATATCTTTCCCTCACCAGGATATCGTGCATTTGAATCACTATGTCACCTCTATCACTAGCTTTCTCCTTTGTCCACCTTTTTATTGCCTGACTGCACACAGACAGCTGAAGCAAGATGGTGTAGGTTGTAGCTATTCTCTGTTCATTTGGACAGGGATAGTCTGTGCTCTCTGGTTCTTAAGAATACCCACCACAAGCTTCTCCTGTCTGTCTAGGCCAACCGTAGCAATGTTCACCACGTACTTTGGCTGAATCGCTGCAGTTCAAACCCACGATCCAATGTCACAAACCACTGACCAGGACATATGATGATGCAGGGAACAGTTGAATGCTCTGTTAAGTCTAATTTAACTTCAGTAAATACATTTCTAGTTGGACAAAAAAGTTCAACGGATTTTGTGGGGGAGCGCAGGAGTAGGCTGTCCTGCAAGGGCATGTGAGCTGGGATATGAAGGTGACAGGGATAGTGGGGAGGCAGGGCCATGCTGTCACCAGCAAGGTTTCAGCTCCACAGCAACCACATATGGGGTAGTCTTCAAAGTAAAGAATCACCATAAAGAATTTGAGGTCTTCAAAGTAAACCATCAGTAAGATGACACATGATAACACAGGGATGGGGTAATTCCAATCAGATGAATCACCTCTTGACCAGAGGATGGGAAAAGGGGAAGTGCGTGAATAGCCTGAAGGTAACTGAAATTAACAAAGGACTAATTAGCATGGTAAAAATCACCCCCCTGGGAGGAGACCTGACATGTGAATGTCAGACCGCCTATGTATATGAACTAGCCACAAATTGGAGAATTATTTAGATAACCAAAAGGTAAACTGTATGGAACCCTAAAACCCCTCTGAAGTTTGCTAGCTTTGCAAACTATTGCCTGGCATCCCTTTCTGTGTAAAACTGCAGTAAAGGTTAGAAGATGGATCTCGACTCTGTGTTCCTGAGCACCGGGCACCAACCTAAACACCGGCTGAGAGAAAACGAGAGCGAATGGGGCCAGGGATGGTGGTAGTCATCTGGGACAGCCACAGCGCTGGGTCACTGGGCAAGTCCGCAGGGACGAGGCTGATGCAGGAAAGTGCAGCTAGTGGAGTAAGACATGCACAGACACAGGTAAAGTAAAGCAAAGACTAAGGCTAAATGCAATCCCAAAGCTAAGAGGTTAAAATCAATGGGTGGAGGGCAATAACCTGAGAAATCCTCAGAAGTCACTTTCAAGTCTGGTAAAGCGAAAGGGTCCTAGGAACAAGACACATATTTTCCTTATTCGAACAGAGTTCCATTGGGCGCAAATGTACTGAATTGCAATGAAATCTTCCTCTACACACCTAATATGATGAATAAAGCATTTTTGCTCTGCATTGCTGGCCCCGGGGCCGGATTTTCAGTGTCATGGAACCGAGGCCCAGAACTCCCTTTCCAAATGTTAGTCTGTGTTCAGGGAATCAGTAATTCCATAAGATCTGAAAGCATACAAAATGTTAGGAAAGGGACAGGCTGGCCGAATATTTTTGTCGTGTGTTCCTTCAGGAAAGAAAGTGCTTTTGCAAGAAAAAAAGGGTACTAAACCCCGTCTTCAGAAATGCAAATATTTTCTTTGTCTTATATATGTTCTCGTTTCCTTTGACATTGTGTTGGCAGATCCCCCTGAGCAGTGAGATCGGCTTACTAGTTTTCAGCTCTCCATATAACTTAGTTCTTGTGTAGAAAGACATCAAGCTAGGCTTTCGTGCTGGTATATTTTTATTTCCTTGCGCTTGTAGGTGCCGGGTCAAGTTTGATAAACAACTTCCTAAGGAAAACTGGCTTATACTGTCTGGGATTATTATTATTTTTTTAACTGCACCTTCTGATGCTGATTCCAGGTGTTTCTCACAATCTCTTTCCGTGGCACTTAGCTTTCTCTCCCAGACAATATGTCATATACACCAGTGTTTATTAGGAAGAAAATTTTGGCAGGCCATAAATAGCAGAAAGGTGACACATACCTGCAAAACTCCAACGAGAAATAGTTTTAATTTAGATTATCTTTATCTCAAGAAAACAAACAAACAATCTTTCTAAAGGTAAAGATCGTATGCAAGAGAGTGATGTTTTGTAAAATATTTCTTTACGTCGGTGATGTTTCCCATAGTTTTGAGGACAGAAGGGACTTCCACCACTGAGAAGAGGAACTTTATCTCCCCGCCTCATGCCAAGATTTGTCTCGCCGTTGTTCTTAACTGTTCCGTTCTGAAGAGACCATATGAAGGTATTTTTGGACAGCTAAAGATAACACAGAAAATAAATTAGTGATAACTAATGCTCTTAATTAGGCAAAGAGTGGTGCCAAATCTGTGTATAAGAGTATGTTCTACTGACGAAAAAACATGTGGGGGGTGTGCTTCTCCCAGATAATCTGTCCCTTGTGTAGGCTGGAAGGGGAGTTTCCACTGCTGAAGAGCACTGCGCCAGGCTCCGCTGTGCCACAGGGCGAGAAAGGACACTACGGGCTCCGTTCTGCCCCTTCTCCTAGCCTTCTGCCGGAGCCTCCCTCCCGTCCCGGCCGGAGATCACTCCTACTGCCGTGTGCGCTGCGCGAGGCTCGGAGCAACAGCTGCAACTGCCGTGAAAATGCGATGGAGTACACCAGCCTAAAGCTCACGGAAATAGTGGAGGAACCAGCGTGGGAAAATGGAGAAGAGGAGGCAGAGAGAGGCTGGTGTTCTGTGAGACTGCAGCCAGTCAGTTTTGTACTGTGACTCAGCCCTGAGCCTGATCGCCTCAGGCTCTCCAACGTCTCTATGAGTATTTATTTCCTGTGTGAGTGAGCTCCGCCACAGGTTTGGTCACCAGCAAAGGGAGGGTCGGGGGGAATCCAGAGAGGAGTCTAATACTTCCATACAGGGTAAAGAACGGGCTTTAAGTCACCAGTTCCGACACTCAGAAAATTTCCATGTACAATCGCTTTTTCCTCAACACCAGCTCCAAGTAAACTGCCTCTGTGCCCTTTGCCAGACCCGCTCGAACCAAAGGTTTTTTTAAGAACCACAGATTCCTTCATTTGAAGAGCTTTGTCACTTCTGTTTTCCTGCAATGATTTAACCCCTCCATTTGCTGCGTCCCGCTTGCCTAATTGTCCTTCGGGACTATTTTTTTCATCCGGATCCTAGGTCTTAAAGTGTGAGACGCAAAAATACAGATATTTGAGAAAAGCCCATCAGGGGGCAGCAGGGGCGAAGAAATTCCAGTCATCAACGGACGATTAAACCCTACCTATCTGAATGTTAGTCCGTTGCGAAACTATTAACAATCTCAAATTATGAACCTTGGAAGGGAAAAAAAAAAGTTTAATTAATCCTTTAAGGAGTAGATTTTACACAGAAGGTTTTTTTCCAGGTATTGAAGAGCAATGAAGCAAAGAACAACAACAAAAAACGTTTCCTTACTGACCACTTAAGTCTTCAAACACATTTTTAAATTATATTGGCATATTTCTATGACAGATAAGATAGAAGTCTGTGTTATGAGAACGGAGAAGGGATAGACCATGCTGAAACAAAACTGACTCGGGGAGAACAAGCACTATTAACTACTTATCTCTCATTTCAGGCGCCAGGGACTTCTGCTGAACAATGGCGTGTGAGAAGCAGATGGCATAGAGAAGGTGCCACACAGACAGCTAGTAACAGGCAGAAAGAGCAAATACACAATCGACAGTGTGAAGACTGTTCCGTAATGGCTGGGTTCAGTTCGGGAAAAGACAGAGAATCGTACAAAATATAGGAAGTAGGAGACAACAATAGTGGCTGTGTTCCTTATACTAAAAGACACTTAGGGTTTTAGATCATTGGGGCTGAATACTTACGATATTCAGAGAACATACCATCAATAAAAACTGAAAATACAAAAATTAAAGCTCTTTTAATGAAAGAGTGGGTGGCTCTTAAAAGAGCCTTTGGGTTATATATTCTTTTGAACAGGCATTTACTTGGAGCTGGTGTACTTGGTGACAGCCTTGGTACCCTCGGAGACAGCGTGCTTGGCCAGCTCGCCGGGCAGCAGCAGCCGCACGGCCGTCTGGATCTCCCGCGAGGTTATGGTGGAGCGCTTGTTGTAGTGCGCCAGGCGTGAGGCTTCGCCCGCGATGCGCTCGAAGATGTCATTCACAAAGGAGTTCATAATGCCCATGGCCTTGGACGAGATGCCTGTGTCAGGGTGCACCTGCTTCAGCACCTTGTACACGTAGATCGAGTAGCTCTCCTTTCGGCTCTTCTTGCGCTTCTTGTCGCCCTTCTTTT
>VWZX01002813.1:11810-30117 GCA_013399015.1 Galbula dea
GACAGCCGAGATCCTGGAGCTGGCGGGTAACGCTGCCCGTGACAACAAGAAGACGCGCATCATCCCCCGCCACCTGCAGCTGGCCATCCGCAACGACGAGGAGCTCAACAAGCTGCTGGGGAAGGTGACCATCGCGCAGGGTGGGGTGCTGCCCAACATTCAGGCCGTGCTGCTGCCCAAGAAGACTGACAGCCACAAGGCTAAAATCAAGTGAACGCTGTTAAAGTCTAGTCAGGCAACAAACTGGACGAAAAAGGTTCTTTTCAGAGCCACCCACAATGGTCATAAAGGGTTGAATTGCTCTATGTAGTTTTTATTCTTAGAGTGACTGTAGGCAGAAACACGTAGGTTGTGGGGGTTTTGTTGCTTTTTTTTTAAAGTTTTTTGTAGGAAAGTTGTAATTTTAATTACATTAACATTAATGGTGCTTTTTAGAAAAAAGATGGGTTGATCCACCTAAAGATTAGTCTTGCTTGTTACTTTTTTAATTGCTGCTTATTTTTAAAGTTTTTGTTGTTTGGTAGTGTGGGCATTTTTAACGTGTATAGCAGTGGCACCTGTTTTTGTGTGATTAATTAAACATTACCGCTCTTAGTAAGCAAACTTTGCTTTTACTTTAAGTACGCTACCGTTTATTAAAGGGATATAAGCTAGAAATATTAATCTTGGGGATTTTTTCCGTCATCTGGAGTGTGTCAAAGAGCAGCTGATTGCTGTTGCAACTCCGGGCAACACTGCGTTTTCAAACTCGATACTAGGCTGGGGAGCAAAGGACACATAAAAAAAATACTCTGGAGAAGTCTCGCAGTGGCGGCAGTGACCCTGAACCAATTGTTTTGCAACAGGAAGAGTGTTCCCCGCTTCTGGCCCCTTGTTAATATTTTTTTCCCCCCTTCACTATATTTTAACACTAGCATGTGAGAAATTCTCACTAACTTTCCTTGGCAGAATTAATTGTCGAGGACTAGGGAATATCTTCGCGGAGGGCAGAGTGACCACTGTTTTCAAGTGAGCTGCCTGATGTTAGGTGCCACCACGGTGGTGGTTGCTGCGTTATACTGGGAAAAAGCACTATCGCTTTTAATTTAATTTTTCTGGTACTGCTAGCTGGATGTTTCCCCTTTTTTTTTCCCCTGAGGTACGTGGAGTTTTGAGCTCCTGTCTCGTTCTGGGAGGTGAATGGTTTTGGAGAGCTTCTGCTGTTTCCTCAGGTTACAGTGTTGCCTTGAAGTCGTTTCTCTGCTTTCGTGATGTCCTGCTTTTCCTCGATTCCCTTGTGGCTTTAGCAGGAGTGAGTCCTCGCTCCTTTTTTTTTGCCTCATAACCTTGTGCAGGCTTTTGGCCACACAGCTGCCAAATTCTTGGCTTTCCTGGGGCTCTTTTTTTTTGTTTGTTTTTGGGGTTTTTTTTTTGGTTTTTTTTTTTTTTAGTCTATGGAGGTAGCTTCAGCCGTGGCACTGGAGCAACAGGAGCTATTTTTAATGTGACCACCGTTTTCCACATCTCCGTCTTTCAGTTACAGAAAAAAAGAGAGATGTAGGCCAAGATATCTGTGGACCTGGTGTTCACTGAGTGTGGCTTTCCTAAATTAAGTTTTTAATAAGTTCACCTATCTACTGGAGAGGGAAGTCTCCAATCCCCTCCGTGTCTGTTTCTTCTACGTAATGAAGCTGTCCTCTGCATATCAGCACCACTGGGAATTGTAGCAAAAATGAGGGAAGCTCCTATGAAAACCCCTGGGTACATTTGCATTATCTTGATGATATGTGAGAGGATTTAAATTCTAGTTTCGAGATTGTAGAAACTTTCAAGTAGACGATGGTTGGAATTTCTCTCCCTTATAAATGAAAGCTCTGGTATCAAATGCAATAGTACAGAACATATTGTATTCATCACTATTCTTGCAGTTATTCCTCTTATTTTCCTGTTGCAGAATACGTTTAAGCATTATGTAGCTCTAATTTCAAATAATATATCTGAGAAACAAAATCTCAAAGACAGATAGGGCTATGTGATGCCTAAACTGTGAAAGACCACGAGGCTTCAAATTTATATTAGAATCATAAAATTGTTCAGCTTAGAAAAGAAACCTTTAAGATCATCGAGTTCAAGCGTTAACCTACCACTGCCCAGTCCACCACTAAACCAGTACTGTACAGACACGTTCGTGAAGGTCCTTCATAGATGCGGTAACAAGACGAGCGTGAACACGTGCAGTCTCCCGGTTAGCTCTGTTTTGTAACAGCAGAATGGGTGAAGAAGGTGAAAACGCCGGCGATCAATGGACAAAGAAATATCTGCCTGCTCGAGCCAGTGTGAATGGGATTAATTAGCAATTCTGACGAGCCGGTGTTTCGGGCGTCCTGGCAAAAAGCAGCGAATCTCCCACCCCGGAGCAGCTCCCGGTGGGTCCCTGCTCCCGGCCCTCTTCCTCCCATGTGGGGCCGCTGGTGGAGCACCTGCCACCGCACATCCCTTTTCACACACAGCGTTAAAGAGGGACGTGCGCGGTTTAGGACGGCGGACTACACAATGGCACCAGTAGAGAAGAGCTTGCCGTCCATGGAAACGTATTAATTATTGTACCAATATGTTTCTTGATTGTGAGTTTTATTCCTTGAGCAAAGGAAGCAGAAAAAGAACCAAAAAACTCCCAGGGTTTTTATAATGTCTCCTGAGTAAGCAGCACTGGCCTTACTGGATGATCTAATCTCACGAGTTTAATCTGAGTGTGTTAACGGAGGAGAGCTCAGTTTGAAGCCGAGTGTCTTGGTCTGGCACCGACAAGCAGAGATTTTCCTGCTTCCCGCGCCGGGGCCAGAGGCAGGGATTTACGGACTGATCCTCCTCCAGGGCAGGGGGGAACAGAGGTCACTCGCAGATGAGTCGAAAGAGGGAGTGCGGTGCAACACAGCGTGACTGGAGAGGAGAAGCAGGGGGGGAGGCCAGTCTGCGTAGAGACGGGCGGCGCAGAAGGGATGGAGCACTGCGGGAACTGGAGGCCGAGCGGACTACGATGCTCTGTGGCATCCTCCAAAACCCCTGCACCACAAGAGGCACCTGGGAACAGCAGGGGAAAGGCAAAGAAAAAGGTCGGGTATCTCCCGAAAGGGCTGAGCAAAACAGCGGATTTTTAAATCCAGAAAAAATTTCCTTTTCCCTTTTTCATCAGTTAAAGCATTTTTAACTCCCGCTATCAAGAAATGAACTTGTAGTGTAAACAGAAGAGTTCACTTTATTCGATTCAGATAAACGGTGTAAATAAACCCCAGGTACTCCAAAGTTTTCGGATGTCCCCTGTTGTTTACAACGTGTGCCATTTTCTGCTGAGAAATACAGTCTTTCATGCAAATATTCTCAGGTTGAAAGTACTGTAAAAATGCAAAACAGTGAAAGAGTTATCTGCCTTCATGGTGTTACAAAAAGGGCTAATTGCTCTGATTGTCTTTATCAACATCTTAGAAACCCTTGTTTAGAAGCTGCTAGTATAAGTCTGAACTACAACACACACACCCCCCATGGATTTTTGTATGACATTGGTTAAGACCAAAATTAAAACTCCATCAACTCAATATGTCCTACACCCATGTGATCATTTCACTTCTCCCATGGGATTTGTACAAGCGATTTCAAAAGGCGGTTTAAAAGCCCTTGAATGTAGGGAGCGCAACCACTTCAGATGAATTGGTGTGGTTTCCTGAGACAGATCAGCTGAGACCAAGCTCACGGGTTTGCCAGTGATGTGGTGGGTCTGGTCTGCTGGTGATTTGAAGCATAGGAGAAGGCAACCATATTTAAAGAGGAAATTTTAGTGTGTAGGAAGATTTGGAGTGTCACTTCTATGGTAATTCTTCTCTTTTCTAAGCTGGATAATTAAAGGTGCTAACTTTGCTGTGTCCCAAGAACAAGGCAAAACCAATTTTATCATACTGAGTGAAAAGACTCTTCATTAATTTGCTTTGCAGTGGCTGCTACTTGCTACAAAAGGCAAAGGAGAAGCATACAAAAGCTGCATGCATTTCTTTGTGGCTTTGATGCTGCACAAAGGTAGCACAACATCCTTTACTCCATCAGAAGTCCAGATTTGAGCTGTAACTCTCCATGTGTTCTGTCTTCTCTTTTCATCTACAAAGGCCTCTGATTCTGTTACCCCAATCACTCAGGAAAGAGTTGCCTCTGCTGACTGTAACGCTTCTTCCTTCTTAGTACTTGAGCTAGGAAGGGAGGTGTCCCCAGCTGCATTTCCCTTTACTTCCAGCCTCTTCTCCAGTGAGGTATGTATCATGTTTTGGGCTGTGCTGTGATCTGATACAGGACAACCCCAAGACCTGTTTTTTTGGAGCCCAAGGGCTCAATATCTTCCTTTGCAATCTGAACTACGCACATTTTTATTACTGGCCAAAAGCATTACGTCAAGAAGTATAGAAAACCCTAACTTCCCTAGCTGTGGTTAATACTTTCTATTTCAATGCTAATTATTTTGAAATACATTATTTTTTTAATTAAAACTGGAAAATAAAATCTCTGGGAAACTAACATAGCAATAATTTGTCCTATGTGTTGAGTACTTATACTAACTGTTAGGAAAAAAAAAAATGATTTCATAAGTAGATGAGCAGATAGTGATTTACTCAATTTTTTTTTTAAAAAAAGGAGAAAATAATATAAAATTGCTACAGCCAGTGTCTGATTTATTCAGGTTCTGGATCAGATATACAGGGGAATTCTGTTTGGTTTGGATTTTCCTTCAGTATTATTTATGGCTGGTTATTCACTACAGGACTAAACTGTAATATAACTGATAATTCCATAAAAGATGGCTCATATAAAAAAATGTATTAGACAAAAATGTTTGTATAACTAAAAATAAATATACCCTATATTTCAGTTGCTGTGAATAAAGAGATATTTTGAAAATGGACATGGAGCGTACAAAAAGACACAGTACAAAGGGCCTATTTAAAGATTATGTATTCTAGCACTTCCCAGTGTTGAAAGTCTTTAGGATTTATAGCCTTCCTTAGCACTAGTAGCTGAAGCAGTTAGAGCCCTATTCGAGAAAACTAATGCTGCAAACATAGACTTGCTTCTGAAGCCAGCAGATACAAGAAGAATGAAGACGATGAGGACCAGGAAAACAATTCTAAGAGAATGAGGTGACCTCAGAAGGCAGCCAGCCCCGTGACCAAGAAAACCAATTAGAAATCAAGAGGCTGCTGACAAGAATTAAGTGACTTGGGGGTGATGGATGGAATGGGTATAATTGAGGGGCATGATCTGCAGTAGGAATCCCTGTTTGGATGCACCTAGCTCGAGCTGCCCTGCATCTTGGATAAATTAAAAAAAAACTACTTACACAGAGGATTTGAGACACACCTTCATCAAGCAGAAACCTTGGTTTGAGCCCTGCAGAACCAACATATCTGTAACTCCTACCGTGGGCTAGTTGGTGATGGCATAATTTCTGCTATGCCTGGATGATGTATTTGAACTTTGTGTCATCTTACTGTTGCTAGGTGATGTCATCTGCATAGAGAGGATTTAAGAATACTGCTTTGAACTGAATAGGAGAGCACATTAAAGAACACAAAGGATGGAAGAATATGGTATCATGATTTTTGTAACCACACTATTTTCTTTATTTTGAATGTTCCTCCTCCTCTGGGATGAATATTTTATGTTTGCTATTGTTGCTGAGCCTAAATCCTACTACTTTTACCTTGGTGAATAGAACAAATATACAAAGTTTTCCACAGTACTTTTTTTATTTCAGACACTTTTGGTGTCAGCATTGACAGAGGAATAATGGATGTGTTAGAATCAGATCCGATGATGTGTGTGCAGGTGGAAATATTATGTTCACATTATAGTTCCCTAATACTGCCTTATCATTCATACGGAGAATGGAAGAAGCAATCATAAGCAATATTTTCTTTTCTGTTAAGAGTTTCATGTACTGAAATAGCCTTTAAAAAAACCCCAAACAAACAAACAAACCCCTCTTGAAATTTCTGTGAAAGCTCTGTTAATGAAGTGCATGGCACAGAACATACAAAAAAAGGAAAGTCAAAAACAATGCTTCTGGATTCCTGACCTGAGAGGCAAAAATGCACCACTGAGTTCCTATAGACTGCCCTGTGATAGATGTCCTTTGAACCACCAGCTTTTTTATTTTAGGACAATATAACTGAAATTGATTTTTACATTTCTGATTATCAATAATAGCCACTGACAATTTCTTCTGATGAATATTATCATGTCAAAATATGAGCACTTTTAGGATGTGGTATTTCCTAGATTCCCTTCCTGGTGACCCACACATCCCCTTGTACAAAAACCTAGACACTGAAATATACCACGGGCTATTAATATTTTTAGGTATCAAGACATATACAGAGGCACAGAATATGCAAACAATATTTCAGTGTTTGCACTAAGGCACTGAGAAAGCAGACCTCTAAACCCCATTTGAAGCTGCTGAAGAAGAGCATATGAAGGATGCGTCTTCCCGCTGGATACCTGAAAAAATCTGAGAAGTCCCCATCAGTCTTAAAACTGAAATTAACTTAGATAAATTGATGGTAAATTTGAGAGAGACTGGTATTTATCTTTGCACCTAATCATAGAATCATAGAATGGCTCAGGTTGGAAGGGACCTTAAAGATCATCTAGTTCCAACCCCCCTGCCATGGGCAGGGATGCCAATTACTAGACCAGGTCGCCCAGGGCCACATCCAGCCTGGCCTTGAACACTGCCAGGGATGGGGCATCCACAACCTCCCTGGGCGACCTGTTCCAGTGCCTAACTACCCTCCTGGTAAAGAAATTCCTCTTAATCTCCAATCTAAATTTTCTCTCTTGTAGCTTGTAGCCATTTCCCCTTGTCTGGTCACAGTTTGAGAACCTAAAAAGTCTCTGCCCTTCTATCCTATAGTCCCCCTTTAGGCACTGGAAGGCAGCTATGAGATCCCCTCGAAGCCTTCTCTTTTTAAGGCTGAACAACCCCAACTGTTTCAGCCTTTCCTCGTAGGGGAGGTCCTCCAGTCCTTTAATCATCTTTGTGGCCCTCCTCTGGACTCGCTCTAACAGGTCCACATCTTTTTTATGTTGAGGAGCCCAGAACTGGACACAGTACCCCAGGTGGGGCCTTAGGAGAGCAGAGTAGAGGGGCAGGATCACCTCCCTAGTCCTGCTGGTCACACCTCTCCTGAGGCAGCCCAGGATGCAGTTGGCTTTCTGGGCTGCGAATATACATTGCTGGCTCATATCCAGCTTTCCATCTATCAGGACCCCCAAGTCCTTCTCTGCACGGATGCTTTCAATGAGTTCCTCACCCAGTCTGTACTCATAGCCAGGATTACTTCTACCCAAGTGTAGGACCTTATATTTAGATTTATTAAACCCCATTCTATTCTCTTGGGCCCATTCTTCAGGTTTATCCAGATCCCTTTGGATGGCATCTCGCTCCTCTGGCATATCAACCACACCACTCAGCTTTGTGTCATCTGCAAACTTGCTGAGGGTGCACTCAATACCTATGTCCAGGTGATTAATGAAGATGTTGAAGAGCACCGCTCCCAAGACGGAGCCTTGGTGGACACCATTCGTCACTGCTCTCCACCCGGACAAAGAGCCATTAACCACGACTCTGATAGCATCCTTCCAGCCAATTTCTTCTCCATCGAACAGTCCACTCGTCAGATCTGCATCTCACCAGTTTTGAGATGAGGATGTCATGAGGAACTGTATCAAACGTCTTACAAAAATCCAAGTAGACAACACCAGTTGGACTCCCTTCATCAACCGCTGCAATCGCTCCATCACAGAAGGCCACCAGATTGGTCAGGCACGACTTGCCCTTAATGAATCCATGTTGACTACTTAGTATCACCTCTTTTTCTTGTATGTGCCTTAACATCACTTCCATTACTATTCGCTCCATGACTTTCCCAGGCACAGAGGTGAGGCTCACTGGTCTGTAGTTCCCTGGGTCATCTTTTTTACCCTTTTAAAAAATAGGGGTGATGTTACCCTTCCTCCAGTCACTTGGGACTTCATCTGACCTCCATGACTTACTAAATACGATGGAGAGCAGTCTTGCAACAATATCAGCGAGTTCCCTCACCCTAGGATGGATGTTATCAGGGCCCATAGACTTATTTTGGTCAAGCTTCCATAGGTAGTGCCGAACCTGTTCCTCACATGCGGTGGGAGGCCCCTCACTCTCCCAGCACTTGTCCGAGGTTACCAAGTCCTGATCATTGCAGGTAGCCCAGCCACCACTAAAGACTGAGACAAAGAACTCAGAGAGCAGCTCTGCCTTGTCCATATCTCTTGTGACTAAATTTCCTTATTTGTTCATCAGAGAGGGAACACTCACCCTGACCTTACTTTTCTGATTAATGTACTTATAAAACCCTACCAAACGACATGCTGTCAGCAATAGAAAGTTTTGCTTTTGTGATTCTGTGGTGCCTGCATGAATTAAGTCTGGCAGAAGTCCGTAGAATGTGTCTGGAATTCAGGATTATACAGATCAAGTTTGAGAGAAGGTGATAAGGGCTGCGATTTGCATCTACAGCAGCATCTTATTATCAAAGACTGTGATATGATTCAAAAACCCTGTAGTTTCAGGCTGGAAGACTTAAAAGCTGATTAATAGCTATAAAATAAATTCTAACAGTTTAGGAAGTCAGGCCACAGTAGCTAGCTTGTTAACTATTAATAGTTTTACTCAAAATAAGGACATACAAATACAGGAAAGGTCTGATAGTCACAAAATAATATTCATCATAGTTTTCTGCTCTTAAGTTACCAGAGGGAATATTCTCTCCCTAAAGCAGTGATGAGGAGAAAGTATGCAAGTTAGAGAGAATGTCAAGCTTATATTAATCACTGAGCTTTTGGCAACAGTTTAAGATAAAGATCACTTGTTCCTACATAAACTGTTTTACAGTACAGAGCACTGTAGACGTCTCATTTCTGCTACCAAACAAACAAAAAAAAAAACCCCAGAAGACTGAGCACCATCAAGTTGCAGACATTGTTACAGCAATTACAACACATGTGTACGAGTTTCTAAAACTAGTAATTTTGATTCTTTCCCGACTAGAAAACTATAATTTTTTTTACCTCAGTTTATAATGCATGTGAACGTACTTAGTAATGTATAGTACAATATACCTATAAATATCAAAATTGTAATAGATCTAAATTACCAATATCACTCAGGACAAAAATAAAATAAAAAACATTCAGATACAAAAACTATAACTAGAAAAGGTTTGTTGCATAGAAAACCTAATAATTGTTATCAAAAATTAACCTCAATCAGAGCTCTAAATCAACTAAGTATTCACACTAACAAACCAAACGTTCATTTTCTTATATATGACTTAACAGCCCTTTTATTGTACAGTTGGGTGGCTCTTAAAAGAGCCTTTGGGTTATATATTCTTTTGAACAGGCATTTACTTGGAGCTGGTGTACTTGGTGACAGCCTTGGTACCCTCGGAGACAGCGTGCTTGGCCAGCTCGCCGGGCAGCAGCAGCCGCACGGCCGTCTGGATCTCCCGCGAGGTTATGGTGGAGCGCTTGTTGTAGTGCGCCAGGCGTGAGGCTTCGCCCGCGATGCGCTCGAAGATGTCATTCACAAAGGAGTTCATAATGCCCATGGCCTTGGACGAGATGCCTGTGTCAGGGTGCACCTGCTTCAGCACCTTGTACACGTAGATCGAGTAGCTCTCCTTTCGGCTCTTCTTGCGCTTCTTGTCGCCCTTCTTTTGGGTCTTGGTCACCGCCTTCTTAGAGCCCTTCTTCGGTGCAGGAGCAGACTTAGCTGGCTCAGGCATTACAGCCAATACACCTATATAACTCAACAGAACAACGCACTCAAAGACTCAAAAACGAACCGCGGAGATACAGCCGCGTTCCACATATTTATAGCCCTCTTATGCAAATCAGCAAGAATCTCTCTGCGTACTTTCATTGGTCATAACACAATAATGCGTCATAACACTCCCAATACCCGACTCTTAATGGTCCAAATTCGATTCACCCTCTCATTGGCTGCTCAGAGAAGACCTACTTCTCAGCCTATCAGTGAAGAGAGCGAAGAAGGAAAGGGAGGCTATAGCTGAGGCGCTAGCAAGTTGTTGCCTTTTGGTAAACCTAAAGCGAGAGAGGGAAAGAACAATAATGTCCGGCCGCGGAAAGCAAGGCGGGAAGGCGCGGGCCAAGGCCAAGTCCCGCTCGTCGCGGGCTGGGCTGCAGTTCCCCGTGGGCCGCGTGCACCGACTGCTGCGCAAAGGCAACTACGCGGAGCGGGTGGGCGCCGGCGCCCCGGTGTACCTGGCCGCCGTGCTAGAGTACCTGACAGCCGAGATCCTGGAGCTGGCGGGCAACGCTGCCCGCGACAACAAGAAGACGCGCATCATCCCCCGCCACCTGCAGCTGGCCATCCGCAACGACGAGGAGCTCAACAAGCTGCTGGGGAAGGTGACCATCGCGCAGGGTGGGGTGCTGCCCAACATTCAGGCCGTGCTGCTGCCCAAGAAGACTGACAGCCACAAGGCTAAAGCCAAGTGAGAAAAGAGAAAGGCAGCATATTTTCTTTTCTGAAGAAAATAATTCAAAGGCTCTTCTCAGAGCCACTCACCACATCACAAGAGAGCTGTTATACATATTTGTACTATAATTATGCTATTTTATATTAATTACGCAATCCGTATTTTGTATCATTTTCCGCGTTTTTATTAAGAGCATTTTTTGGCGTTGATAGTTGCAACGGTTTCCATGTTTTTGTTAATACAAAGTCGTGCCGAAATGTCCTCCCAAAGCAAGTTCTTCCTGGGATGGGATATTTTTCGTTCAGTTCAATCCAGAGAACATGCGAACTGTGTTAGTGAGAGCTCCCGTCCCTCCCTCCCCCCCTCTTCCGCGCTTTTTTGTGGAGTGGCTAAGAGCACCATAAATAGTAGGCGTAATCGTTTACAGAGACGGGGTTGGGGGTAGGGCTAGCGGGCCGGGCTCTCTGCTGGCCAATCCTTCGTCAGGGCGGGCTTTTTTCAATACTTAAACCGCTTTCTCATCGGGAACAAAAGGAATGGGAGCGCTCTGGGCCATTTTCAGGTCAGTAAGGATACTCCCCTCCGCCCTCAGACAAACCATTTAAGGAGACACCTTAAGAAAAATAATACATTAGACATGGCTCAGTGATAGCGTATCTGGTAATTGCATTACTTTTGTTACAAAATGCATCCTTAAAAAAACATATATCCCATTCTTATCAAATCGTTATTATAAAACATTGCTTCCTGGTAGCCAAACCAATTACTCGTCAAAGAAAATACAGAGGTCTACAGTTCCCTAAAGCCGCCACTTATACCTCGCTCGTTAGCCTTTCTTTCAATAACTGTAGGGGGCGGGGGGAAGACACAATTGACCTCTGACGACTTACGAATTACTAGGTCCTTGCTGTAGGCTACTGACGACCTCGGTGTCTCAGCTCCTTTAGGGAAAGCGTGGGTGGCTCTTAAAAGAGCCGTTGGATAACAAAGTATGGAGAGCAGAACTGTTCTGGAGTCATTTACTTCTTTTTCGGCGCCGCCTTCTTCGCCTTGGCTGCTTTGGGCTTGGCCGCCTTGGGCTTGGCTGCTTTGGGCTTCACTGCTTTTGCCTTGGCTGGGCTCTTTGCTGCTTTCTTAGGGCGACCCGCCTTGGCCGCTTTCTTGGGGCTCTTGGCCGCTTTCTTCGCCGCGCTGGCCGCCGGCTTCTTAGCCTTCTTGGGACTCTTCTTCACAGCTGCCGCTTTCTTGGGCTTCTTAGTGGCACTAGCAGGCTTCTTAGCCGCTGGTTTTTTGGGCTTGGCTGCAGCCGCCCGCTTTTTGGGAGCTTTTTCCTTCACTTCTCCAGGTTTCTTGTTGAGACGGAAAGAACCAGAAGCACCGGTACCCTTTGTCTGCACGAGGGTGCCCTTGCTGACGAGACTCTTGAGCCCTAGCTTAATACGGCTGTTGTTCTTCTCCACATCATAGCCGCCGGCAGCCAACGCCTTCTTGAGCGCTGCAAGGGAGAGCCCCTTGCGCTCCTTGGAAGCGGACACAGCCTTGGTAATCAGCTCGGTGACGCTGGGGCCCGCAGGCTTGCGGGCTTTGGAGCCGCCCGCCGCCTTCTTCGGTTTCTTGGCGGCGGCTTTTGCGCCGGGCGCGGGCGCATCGGGGGCAGCAGCAGGAGCGGTCTCGGACATCGCGGCAGTCTCCTCTGCGGAGCAGGCGAACACAATTGGGCTGGTGTGGGTCAGATGCTCGTATTTTTAGAGAGAAGCCGCGCGGTGATTGGTGCGTTGCAGAGCCCGCCCCGGTGCACGGCCGGGAAGCTCTTCGGTGTGCTCGATTTGTGTTTCTTTGGACCAACAAAAGTGTATTTTCCTCGGAATTTCTGCCACCAAATCGCCCCATTTCAGCAGTGAGGGAGGAGAAGAGCAGGTACTTGCGTTCGGGAGAGTTTCCAGCCGCAAACACACGGACTGAGTTAAAGGAGAAGCGATAAATCCCGTGTGCTGCTGCCGGAGAGACCTCTGAAGAGAGAAACTTTTGTTTTTCCTTGCAAATTAAAAATTTCCTTTTGACATAAATGTTACGGCAACTAGTCAGCCTGATTCTTTAGAGGGTTTTCTTGAGGTCGAAGTTGGAATTTGTCGATTTAAAGCTATTTTGGCAGTTTAAATTGATTTTGAAGAGGAGGAAGTAACACAAACTCCTCTTTCAGCTCTGAATATGGATTAAGAACCGGTTCCTTTGACCATGTGTTTTACCTCCTAAAACGCTAAAGTCTAGTGAAACAGTGTCTCGTACAACCTCTCATTGCACTTTTTACAGAGCCATAAGCAATTTATTAATATCTGGAGTTTTATGAACATGCAGTTGTTTTATTTTGTCTTCCTGGAATTTCAGTAGAAGGCAGGGAAACTTACCCATCTACCTTGTATTGGGTGCTTTCTTTTGTTTGTTTTCCATATGAATGTCTATGTTGATTCTTAAGTAAATCAAGATGTTGACTTTTCATGTTGCCTGTCACTTTCGAGGAAACAATCATTTAATATCTGATGTTAGAAAACTGCAGCTTTGTAAAAGAAAGCAAGCTCCTAAACTTCTGGTGATGTTTACTGAAATTATTTTTGTCTCCCTAGTAATTTAAGATGTCCAGGACTAATGTAGCAGTTTAGTAGTTATGCTCCTCCTATTCAGAGAATATTATGCATTTTCTCTAATAGTAGTAGATTTTAAAAACATATTGGTAGAGGTAGGAGTTTATACATCTCACACAATATGTCTACACAAAGGTTTGTGTAATGCCGATTCTGGATCCTCTTCCAACTCAAAAGAAAACTCACCTAATTCTTCCTCATAAACATAATTGAAATCAGGAAATGCTTTCAGGACAAAACCAGAGTACTCTGATAGCCTGAGTTTTAAAAAGGGGAGAGGTAGGCCATAGGTCATTCCTAAAGAACCAGGAAGAATTCAATTAATACTTGTATCTGTTGGAAGGTGATGTAATATGCTGAACAGAACAGAGCTCAGGAATAATATTTAATTAATCCGTGCCTAATTATAAACAATTGTGTTATCTATTTTTATTGTAAGGCCTTTTGATTTAAGAATCACAAAGACTACACTTCAGCCCTGCTTTCTGATTTGCTTTGATACAAGGAGATATAATATTTAATGTGAATACAGTATTTAAGTATATATTAGCAACCAAATCTTTAGATTATATGAATAAAGTAGTTTTGGGTAAGTGTAATCCTACTGCTGCCTCATTGTTTCACTGAGGATGACTGTTTTGTAAATACTAAATGTGTATGTAACATGCAAAAATTTTATTTTACTCTAAAATCTGGTTTCAGTGAATATGAAATTATGAATAATTGTAATGAAAGGAAAAATTGCAACCTCTAGAAGAAAAAAATAGCAGAAAAAAAGGTTGCAGGAAAAGTGCACCTGAGTTCTGTAATGCTTCAACAGGAAGATTATTGAAAGAAGGCCTAACCAAATTAGAACTTTCAAGGTCTCATCTGTAAAAGAGATGTCACGTAAAATAAGGATACAGGAATGAAATAAATTGAAGTGAATGTAGGTATTGAATACATACCCTCAAAAACTACCAAAACCTTAGTAAAATAATATATTTTTTTAGCCTGTGTTGTATATGTGTTTGTAAATCAATGAATGAGACTTTCCATTGGCTTAACTACATAGTGAAATTAAGTAGCAATGCTGACATGTAGCAGCTACCAAAACACTTCATAGCACATAGACAGAGGAAACCTGTAGACCATGAGTAGCATGTCAGCAAAATGAAAACTCATGTTGCCTATTTCTGTTATTTTGAATTCATACATATTTGCTTCAGTAACCTTCAGTGGAGGAGATTTAAATACTCCATCCCTCAGCTGTGGCTTCGCAGAGTGTACACCTCTAGTGGTGGCCAAAATTGAGGTAACTAAAATGGTCACCATCCCAGTTCTTTGCCTGGCTTTTGTTCCAGCAGTTGCTGCTCTCTCCCCATTCCCAACAAGAGACAGCTAACAATATGTGTAGCAGCTTCTGATCTCCATAAGTTACAATCTAATTTCTTAAAATAGCTGAAGTAACTTTAGAAATTCCAAGAGACAGAGAAAAGCTCTGCTTTTTCTTTTTTAATGACTTGCAACAAAGACATAACTTCAGTGATGTTGAATTGTTCCTTGGAACATGTTTTCTTGTCTACATGAAAGAAATACATGCGGGAATATGCATTTTGGAAAGTTAAGGGGCATCTGACAGTTTTCAAAAGAGTTTGCTCCGCAATCAGAGCAGATAGTTTAAAAGGAATGGACAGATGTACTCAGGCAAAGAAAATATGTGGTGAAAGGTTATAAAAAAATGCAGGAATGGCAGTTTCACCTCCAGCTGCACAAATAAGAAAAGGAAATAATCCTGGTTTAGGTATAGGGTATTGAAAAAAGACTTAATTAAGGAGGCATCATGTAGGCTGATGTACAGTTTAGCTTTTCCAGTGAGACTGGAGAGAGGCAGACTTAATTATTCATTAAAAGAGGAGAAGGGTGATACCAGTATGTCTAGAGACACTTTTGGGGAGACCATCACTATATTGTCTATTACATATGAATTACTTCAATCCTTCCCACCTCATCAGCACCCCAGCAGGCCACGTTATGTCACAAACCTGCACAAGATGCAATCTGAACTCTTCAAGTCACTTCCCTTCAGATACTTAGGTCTGTCCAATAGTTATCTATTAAGACTTCTTGGATTAATTAAGGAGGCACATGAACTACAGCTGAGGCCTGGCACTGCACCTGAGAGCTATCAAACATTCCCATCTCCTGTTTAGGATCAACCATTACTTGTTACAAAGAAAATGACGTCTGGGTTATATTTAGATATGTTTGCAATAATGAGAGGTAGTAAGGTGGTTGTTCTTCTCAAGCAATTTAGTTAGAAGGCATTAGCATGAGAGCTAGCCACACAAATGGTCTCTACCAGCTCTGAGTCCCATGGTCAGTCATTCTTGGACAACTGGAGGCAGTACAGCTGATATGCCTGTGCACCACAGTCCCTCTCCTTCCTTCAAGTAACAGTTTCCAAAGAGATTTAGGTGAGGACCTTTGCATTATATGCTGCTCTCCTGCATACATGTTCCACAGTAAAAAGGTGTAAATACTCCCAGCAGCCGTGATTACAGTCTTATTACAGTGTTACACCCATGGCTTACTTGCCCTCAGTGACTTCATCCTTCATCTGAGTTACAGATGTAATAGCTCATGTGATCCAACCAGCCAGCACAGTTTAACAGCTTTTAACCCTTAGCTAAACAATTTTAAAGTGCTGCCTACCAAACTACAAACCCACTGCATCTCAGCAAACAACTCTCTCGCTACATAATACTAATGCTGCTGCTGTTGCTAAGACTCCTAAGTGTACCGAGGCCACACAAGGCCTTTTAAATCAAGTGTATGCCTTAGCTTCTATAGTTGGTAGAACAAATAGGGTAGGGCAACAGATGACTGTCCTCATAGACTCAGCTTTCTGGAATGTTGTGCACTCCTCCCTGTACTTTTGGTTAAGGGTTGGGGCACTGTTGGGGCCTCCTTTCATCATTGCCATAGCATGTCATTTGGGAATTGAAAACCTATAGTCCATAGTTAGAAGACACTGGGAAGGATGCCCTTCCTGAAAAAAAAATAACAACCCCACAACAAAAACCCAAAGCAAACAAAGAACAACAAAAAGACGCCAAACTCTGGGAACCAAAAGCCTTTCCAGAGCAGCTTATGAGAAAAAATATGCACTTTGTTCTCTACTGTATGGGAGTTTAACAGGTAAACAGGTTTACATTTTTATTTTCCTCATACAGGTAAAGAAACTCACTGTCAGTCATATATCAAAGAACAGAATAATTTATGTCTTGAAGTACTTTGTTTTCTAAAATGAACCTACGGCACTTGATACTGGACCACACTGACATGCTTTGAGTCTCGTCATCAGTCAGGGATTGAAGACCTCAAGGCCCAAGGTAAACTACCCATGAAAGATAAACAACATTAACAGAAGCTCCATCAGCCATGGCTCCCCAAAGAAATAACTTCCTCCTGAATTGACAGCACCTGTCTTTCAGCAGCATTTAATAGTGAATTCTACCAAGGAAGGGTGCCACTACACTATCCTTTCAGAGCAGCCTTTCTATCAGCACTGAAGCCTCAAGTTACTAGAGGTGAGCAGCCCACATAGAGCAATGCTGAGTGACCCATTCTTTCTCCTCTCAATATCCCAGCACTTCTGCATGCTTTCTGCCCTCCTCTCCTTCCTATTTGTGTGCGAGTGCTCCCTGTGAATGCTGATAAGAGGGAGGGAGATGTGACCAAACCACATGCCCTTTCTAACCAGAGCCATATTTGGTACCTAGGGAAGGACAAAATGTCCTTGGATGAATAGTGCATGCACCATCTGCAATCTACAATCTCCCTGGCTGGTGACATCCCAGGTGCTGATGTGACAGGCTTCCAGGTACGTTTGGGTTAGCAGGCAACTCTTTTTTTTTGCCATATAGGCCAGTAATGGTGGCACCCAGGCACTTTGTAAGCTGGACTTCTGCCATCGATGAGAGTCAAGGTACTGTGTCACAGACCATGTGAAGATGCTTTCATTAGGTGATGCTGTCTTACTGGTTTTCCTCAGAGGTGTGGAGCTGAAGCAGGTACTGGCTCCAGATAGGCCTGTTTATACCATCTGTCTAGAACAGGAGTATTGCAAGGTAGCACTTGAGTGTTAGGAATATAGCCTGGCTGTCATCTCATGGAAGGGAGCAAAACAATTTTGGAGAGTTGTTCGGTGTGCTGTGCTGTAGCTTATGTTTCTTACAGTACTTGCTTTGCAGCTGTGCAGTCCATCAGCTGATGCCAGAGCAGCACAGTCCCTGGTTAGTATGTCATTCAGACTGGCAGGAGCACTTAGAAGGGCTGGCTGATGTCCAGGTGGCCCCATAAGACACAAAGGAAGCCAGCCACTCAACACTCCTGCTATCAGGCAGAAGTCAGGAATCTGGCTTCACAGGCGCATATGTATACAGTGTGGGCACAGTAAAGAAGAATAGATGTCAACTATTTTGCTTGCAAGTTGCCGTGTATGATCTGATCCCAGAAAGAACCATATTAAGTCTAAATCTTGGTCTTCTTGACATTTGCTTTGCTGTTTTGGACACTGAAAATGCAACCAGGTTCTGTTTCATTTCTGTATAAAATCAGGAGTAGAATAACAAGTTTAACTTTTTTGTGCTATCTGAGGTTAGTAGCTTGTAACACTTTACATTTAATTGTATAGTTAATGAGATTTAGCATGCAGAACCAGTACTGAGCAGGTAGGAGCAGAGATTAGCCTGTGTCAAGTGATATAGAAGTAATAAGTAAAAAGCTGGGGTTTTGGGTTTACTGAAACTTCAATAGGAGACATCAAGAAGAAAGGACACTTAATATCCCAGATACCCAAAGTTGATGAGGGCCTGCTGAGCAATAAGGTAGCCATTTGACTATTTCTGTCATTAACTGTCCAGATGTAATACACATTCATTTATACAAACATCTTCCCTAGAGGGGGAAAGAAAGAAAGCAAGAAAGAAAGAAAGAAAGGAGAAAGAAATACAAGTAGAGCCAAAGGTGTACTCTCTGCTTCTTTTATTATTCTTGAGAAGAAAACAGGCCTTGTCATCCTTGAGTACGTGGAAAGGTTTTCAAAGGTAGCCACTG